>NJDD01009118.1:80936-103675 GCA_002245505.1 Calephelis nemesis
CAGCGTGAGGTAGCGCCACTCTCCCCCGACTGTCACGCAGACGGACCGCTCGTCCACGTCCCTGTGCTCGCACCGCTCCGTCAGCTCGCACCAGCCGCAGGCTGCGTCCGACAGGCACAGTAGGCAGTTGTCGTAGTTGCCACATTGACCGTTCGAGTATGGTTCTAGGAATTCGAATGTAAACACCTGGAAATAACATCTTAATTTTATAATTTAATCGCGTTTTTTTTGTGTGGTCAGTGTTTCTCAACATGAGCTACATTTTATAGTGAAAAAATTGTTAATTTCACACGTCGAAATCTAAAGTCTCGGAACTTATTTTTGAAGTGAAAACTTCGTTAGCGACGTTGCGCACTTTTTTGGAATGGGGAAAAACTTCTAAACTCGCGTCAGATTCGTAAAACAAAAATTCGTAAGACGGATAGCTATAATGCAACATTCCATCGCCAGCGTTTTTACGTTACGACAAGCGTAAAACTTTGTATGTATTATTAGACGCCCTTATTTCATTCGCGCTTTATTTGCTATTTATCACAAACTTGAATAGAATCAGAAAGGGCTTAAACCCTTAACTCTTTATTGTTCTGTGTGATATTATTAGACACTTTATTTCATTCAGCGCTTGATTTGCTATTTTATCACATTACACTAATGAATGGAATCAGACAGCGTGTAAACGCTGAACTGTTAAACGTTCTGTGTGATATTATTAGACACTTTATTTTATTCAGGGCTTGGTCTGCAGTATTAAATAATTGTACTGTAAAGTGTAAACTGTTGCTTGCTTTGAATGCTTTGCAGTTTGTGGTAGTAAAATAGATATTAGTTTAGTAAAACACCTTTCAATTTGTTTGCGACTTGCAGGTATATCATAGTTTGTCAGTTAATAGAAATTACAGTACAACATCGTAAAAAAGTTTAGCTGTTTTCGAAAAAGTTGTAAGTTTAACAAAGGAAATAATACATAAATATATTATGTTGAATTGAATTATGTATGAATTTGAAAAAACAAATATTTCATCATGTTTTATCTCATAAGTAATACTATTTTAACTGGCCGAGGTAAATTATGAAGTAGCCGTACCTACTAGTAGCGTACTGAAGTTTCATGGTTTAGCACAGAGTACTAATAGGTAGGTGCCAATAGTACTAAGAAGGTGTACTAGTACATTTTACGGATTGTATAATTACAGCGCAACAACCCAAAAATGTCCGATTAAGCACAAGACTATTGTATTCTACCACATAAATGATAGTACTTTCATACTAATAATTAAAGCAATTCGTGAAAAATTATTCCCTAAAATTTTCAAAATATAAATGCACAACGTTAATATTCAAGTTTTCACTTCTGCCGGCACTCCCGAAGTGCAACCCGTCTGTTTTTCAGTAATATAATAAAATAATTACAAAAGGAATGCTCACCTTCACGCTTTCCTGTGATTTATTATGCAATAGTTCCATTTTAGCATGGTGAAGAGACGGATATAAGCCAGTGTGAAGGGAGTCGTTTGCATGCATGTCCACCGCCAGGCGGCCAGGATTTAGAATTGGCCAATCGACCGGCGCACATGCAGAAGGTTGGGCTGTTAGATTGGCGATCGGTTCCTGGACGTCTCCCAAGTTTAGCGACAAATTAGCGTATCCGGCGCACATATGTAACGTTTCGCCCGTTCCGTTCCAGTATTGAGGGATGTGCAACCAGCCTTTTAATCGCGCCTCGCTTGATCCACTGAAAATGTGATTAATATCGCCGCCGGTGCCCCAGTCCACGATGGTTGCGTTGACCACTGATACTCCATCTGGATGATTCCAGTCAGCCGGTTGTTGATACCGAAGAAAGGTGAGACCAGGTCGTTTGTCCAATACTTTGCATTGTTCCGGGTCAGTGACTTCTGTGCCAGTTGAGCCCCACCACCCTGGATTTTCCGATGGAGTATCTTCACCACAAACGCCATAATTATCTAAAATAGTTAATTTCAAAATAAATATCTGTTATGTAAAAATCAATTGCCTTTCGTTAGTCTCGCTAAAACTCGAGCATAACTAGACCGATTGGGTTAGTTTTGGTTTTTAATTATTTGTGGAAATCCAGGGAAGGTTTAAAAGATAGGAAAGGGAAAAAAACATTTTAAGTTTTGTCATACAAACAGAATGGGTGAAACAAAGTTGGCTGGGGCAACTAGTAATTATATAATAATGTTTTTTACAAAACATCAAAAATTAAACAAATGAAGCTTATTTTTTTAAACCACAAGACAATTAATATCATACCTATACCTTCTGCTTTACTCATTTACGGCAGTTAGGCAGGCAGGTACACTCTACGTGGACTCTATATAAGTTGCGGGCTGAAGTTATGGTTTTTGAAAACTTTGTAGCTCATATAAAGGGAAATCCACTAAAGTTTAAATGTGATTATTTTGATAATAGCAGTTTCTTTATTTAGCACATTACTGATATTAGGGTAAATAGCTAATAGCTTCTACGGTGAATTACCCTTGAGTAAAAACATTTAAGATTAGCATTGCATTATTGTCTAAAATTAGACGCGCCTTTACGCCTTTTGATTTTACATCTATGTTACATTTTAAACAACAACTTAGTTTCTGCTAAAATATTTACTCTTGTAACTTGTTACAATTATGCAGGTAGTAAAGGAATCAACCAGAAGGAAAAACATCGATAAAACAGTGGAACAAATTCATTATTCACATTTAAATTTGAAAAATAATTAAATTTTGAAATGTTTGTTATAGTTTTTGTTCTGATATAAATTGTATTGAAATTGATTTGTATACGTTTAAAATAGGATTCTACAAAGTTAAAGGTATCATTTGGTAAGCGTTTCGTCATCTTAGAAGTTTGAGAACACTAGCTATAAGAAACAAGCACCCCGTCCCAGCTTTTCAAGGTTGGACAAACTTTTATGTTATGATACATACAAACCTTTCTTTTAAATCACTCTTTTAAAAGCCGCACCAAAATCCGTTGCAAAGTTTTAAAAATCTAGGCATACGAGGGCAACAGCGTAAAGTGACATTGTTTCATACTATGTAGTGATACAAAAATCGGTTTCCATATCTTGCATGAGTGCGCGATAACATACATGCAATTATTATGTCAATTATGGATACTAGACCGTCACGACATTGGCAAGTAATAGTAACACCGCGACAGCAACCTTTCGAACAGATTGTAAAAATTCAATGTCATTGCCAATAGGGGCATTCCACATAAAGTGGACAGGTAAAAAAAATTAGATTTCTCAGGTTTTAGTAACATTTGATTTTAACAGCTATATGTGTCCTTAATTAACATAAATATACAATATTTTGGAAATACAATAAATAGTTGCCCGCCGCGTTGACTGCGTGGTTAATGGTCCTTTTAACTATCTTTATCTTTTGTGTAAACTCAGTTTCCCTCTGTGTGTGTGCCCATTTTCATGAAAATCGAATGAGTAACAAAGGAACAAACATATATAGAAACTTATAATATTAATAGAATAAGTTGTAGGACTCTATGTCCTAAAACTTAGAATAGTTTATACTCTTATGAACTATATAATTTAACTAACTCATAGGTACGAATTATTTTAAATCGTTAAAACTTCGTTTGGGTTATCAGCATATTAAAATCTATTTTTGAAAAAAAATCAAAAAGTAAACATCCACCATCCCATCCACCTTTAAAAAACAATTTCAACAACAAAAAAACTTATTTTGTTAAAAAACAAATTACATTAAAAAAAACGCTACCAAAAAGCTCATTAACTCAAGGAAGTATAGATTTCGTTGGTTAGTTTATTTGATTATATATTTTTTAACATTTATAAAAAAATATTATATTATATTATCTTTTAGTGCTTACGTTACTTTTGGTGCTTACGTCTGAAATGCATACCTATGAGTTACTCAAAATTTCAATGTTCTATAAGTTATACTTTTTGACCTACACATTGTCTTAAAAAAACATCATATATCTATTTTAAGGACACATATGGCAATTTTATATACAAATATTACTAAAATTGGAAAATGAAAAATTCCGACTTGTCCACTTCTTGCGGAATGCCCCAATATTCATTTTATTTCGCAAACATTACGTGACTACACTGTACAAACGAACCGAAACGAAACAAATTGCATAGCATTACAAAACACTTACCGTCCTTATGGTGACAGCGAGCGTTTTGAACGCACCAGCTACATTGATACAAGCCCAACTTTGTACTAACTGAGGTTAGGGGGGTCCGAGAATTATTTTGTCCTAGGGGTGGTCCATGAATAAGACATGAGTGGCAGTCGCCAAGGGCGGGACATATACCACCACATCTCACAGATTGTAAGTTTGTAGTGCAATTCGATCCGATGGTCCGTCCGTAGCAAATCTGCAAATAAGAGAATATTTTAAATTAGAATAGCCAAAGTATTACCTCATTGTGGTTCGTTAAGAATGTTTCTTTTTATAACAATATCGAAATTTGAGTTCTTAAAAACATTCAAAATTTTTATGTTATTTCTTTTATGCCATTTTTTCTGTGGTCTAGCAGTACAAGTGTTGGACTTGACTGCATGAGGTCCCGGGTTCGAATGCCGGGTTGGGCAACAAAAAAAAATTTGGCTTTTCCAATTTTCTAACAAAAAAATGTTGCCTGGGATTGGATAGGTGCCCGGTTGACGATAGGCTTGCCACCTATTACATTGTGGGACTTAGTGTCTTCGGCTAGACGTGGGTGCCCTGGTTGCGCCTCTGCCTACCTTTTCGGGGATATGGGCGTGGTCCGGGCTCCTTTGCAGAATAGACCATCTGCCTTCGTGCCAGGCAGCTCGTAAAAGGCGAGCATAGGCTTGCCGTCACTAATACCGTGACATCTGACTAGGTGGTACAGTTTCGCATTGACTCACCCGGATTGCTACCACCGCCTTACCTATTCCTGCCACCATAACCATATGACGTGTTCCGGTTTGGAGGGTAAGGTAGCCGGTAAACTTACTTTTGATCGAGGCCTAACGCACCATCTTACTCAGGTGGGCAACGCACCATTACCACCGTTGGTGTCTTTAGGCGACGTGAATTTCTTACAATCAGAAAATCCGTCAGCTTGTTTGCCTTCCAGTATCATAAAAAAATAGATAATTCCACTAACAAGAGATGGGATTGTCACATCCCTAAGACAAAACTTAAAAGTTTTTACCCAACTATAAATTGAAATACCTAACATTTAAGAAACTTTGAAAGCAGTATACGTTTATACCTACTACTACCTACCTAGCGATATAAAAAAAATACTTTAAAAAACATACAGTAGCGATTTAAAGATATTATAAATCTTCGCTTAAAATGCCACTATAAGTCTTTATATTTTTGTACAAGGTCACTTTTACATAATGTCTTTTAATCTTGACTTTGTATTTTTCCTACTGTAGCGTTTTTAAATACTAATGAATATGTAAAGTAATAAAGATTTAACGACTATTTGTAAGTCACGCAAAGGATATCAAAATTAATTCGTTTTAATTGTATTACAGAAACTTAGTCGGATTGTTATCACCGCCTTCCCTATTCCTGCCAACTTAACTTCAGTGCTCATCGCTGTCGTGTTTTGGTCTAAACTCTCTAGGGTAAACCCTGTTAAGCCCTAAAGAGCTTTAAAAATAGCTTGCCTTAGGGGTCTATAGGCGATATACCAATATATCAAGAAAGTACTGAGAAAACCGTGACATCTGACTAGGTGGTAGAGTTTCGCAGCGACTCGCCTGGATTGGTACCACAGTTTTACCTATTCCTGCCGCCATAACGTCATGACGTGTTCCGGTTCGGAGGGTAAGGTAGCTGGTAAACTTACTTTTGCTCGAGGCCTAACATTCTGACCTCAGGTTGGCAACGCACCATTACCATCTTTGGTATCTCTAGGCGGCGTGAATTTCTTACCATCAGGAAATCCGTCTGCTTGTTTGCCTAATACACAAACTATTTATTATTCATCACCATTTATTTTATTAACCGAGTTCAAAAACTCGAGGAGGTTCTCAATTTGGCCGGTATTTTTTTTATGTATGTACACCGATTTCTCCGTGGTGGAATTAACATAATTCTTTTTTTTTTGATGCGGAATAGTTTCGAATTGGTCCCATAAACATTTGATTCAGGTAGGCCCATTACTTTTTATTTTATGAACATTTTTTACCTATTTTCACCAAGCTCGCTGTTTATTTTTATTAAATTTAATCGTATCAGCAATAAACTAAAAAGTGTTAAATAAAAATAACTACGTTAATTAAAACAGACTTCAAAAGTAAAAAATAATAAAGATTTAATATTAATTTTACACTACCTATTACCTATATGTGCGATTTACTAATAGGTTTAAAGTCGATGCCAATCCAATTTAATACTTATAATTATTAGTTTAAGGCTTGGCACCGACTTCAATCCTATTGGTAAATGGCACATATAGGCAATAGGTAGTATATAATTATTATTAAATCTTTATAATTTTTTTCTTTTTAGTTTTGAAGTCGGTTTTAATTAACGTAGTTATTTTTATCACCTTTAAAGTATGCTCCGTAAGAAACGATACACTTACACCAACAAATAATCTAGTCACCAAAACATTCTGAATCGCTGTTTCTGGAATTGAGTTCAGTCCTCGCCGTGAATTCTCTTTTATATATTCTACCGATTGAAAATCATGCGAAGACGCGTTAACGTGGTGCAAAATCCAAGAATTTGCTTTTCACAATTCTGGCTTTCTTGCCGATTTTTTTTTAAACGCCGCGTAAAGTTCAAATAACATTAATTACTAGCGGCCCGCCCCAGCTTCGCACGGTTTTGAAACATACATATAAACCTTCCTCTTTAATTTTTTAAAAAATTTAAAGGTTATTAAAAAAACACATCAAAATCCATTGCGTAGTTTCCCTCTAGCAAGAATTTTAAGGATACAACAACGCGATAGTCAAAGGAAACATTCAACATGATGTTGACGTTTGAACGAGTTTGGCTTGGTTTTTCAGTTTTGTTCAGTTGGAAGGCACCATCCGAAGCTTGTTGACTAGTTTGTCAAACTCGTAAACCTACATCTCGTCACCAGTAATAATGCGTTAGGTACACGAATGCTGTTTCGGAATTTACTTGTTCTAGCATGTGTCTGAGAACATGCTACTCAGAAAATTCAGGTCTTTTGGGATCAGCGGCAACATTGCCATTTTAAAAATAAAAATTCAATACTTATTTCCATCCATTGTTCAGTCTATGTGTGAATAAAAAATAACGATCCGCAATATAAAATTTCGAGATAAAAAATCTATTATAATATAGTGCAATCTATTATGTCATCTCAAACATCCGGACACAAAAAACCTGATTCATAAAGCGATAACATCATTTTATATTTACACAGAGAACCGCATCCGAAAGTCTCAACTAAACAAATATGATTATATGTTTAAACCACCTCGTTGGTCGAGTGGCTAACGTACACGCCTAACTACATCGACCAACCGCGAGGCTCGGGTTCGATTCCCGACTGGGGCAGGCATTTGTGTTATAAACATTTAGATGTCATCATTTCCGGGTCTGAGTATTTATTAAATTTATTCTGGTATCTATTTAAACATGTCTATGTATTAGTATCGTTGACTAACACCCATAACACAAGCATATAATTTGCTTACTTTGGGGTTAGATTCAATTTGTGTGTAACTTGTCCAGGAACATTTGTTTATCCAGGAATATTCAAAGCTATGGTTCTGTTTAATAGTTGACAGTTTTTTTTATAATAAGATAGCGAACAATCAACCATATCCCATGGAAACCAGAGATTATACAGGTGCGTACCTTGGGATCAACTACCCCATTCTCCAGCATAAAACACAACAATGGCGAGCATTAACATTATGGCGGTAGGTAGCAGTAATGCGACAACACTAATGTCCGGTTCCTATATTCAAAAAAACAAGTCGTTTTGATTACGGATGGTAGTACGCTAGTACGTAGTACTACGTAGTTTGTACGCTTAGTAAGATTACAAACAACGGTTGCTCGTTTCCTACTATTGATTCTAAACATTTTTTGAAAATATTGGTAACGCTCCGTTAGTTTTGTACGAACTACGAATGGTGTAGCTGACGGATTACGATTCGTTGATTATAGGAACCGGGCATAAGTCAGGCGAGCTGTGGACAGCACTCTACCACCTAGTAAAGTACAAGTAGCACTTTTGCTCGAGGCCTAACATCCTGACATCAGGTTGGCAACGCACCATTACCATCTTTGGTGTCTCTAGGCGGCGTGAATTTCTTACCATCAGGAAATCCGTCTGCTTGTTTGCCTTCCTATAACATTAAAAAAGCCATAAAAAAACTAATATTCATTTGATGATAAGTAACAAATGATTTTATCGGATTCGTTGATCTTTATGGAACCAGTGCTGTGTTCAAGAGAACCTAAACATATCCAATTTCAATATCCGATTTTCAAGAGAAATCCTACTGTTTTTCACATAAAAAATCTCGTGTTCCATGCTGAAGGGTAGTATAGCCGGTAAATTTACCTATCACGCGAGAAGCTTAAGACTTATATACGTAATAACATATTTTGAAAGTGAATATATACTTTAATTGAAAAAAAAAATATGTGCTCGCATAAAAAGTTATATTTCTTCCGCGTAAATTATTTCTGAAACATCACTTTCCTCAAGGTAAATCATCATATCACAGAGACATCAGGAGAGCTGTGTGCTTGTTATGACCAGTTTGGCGCAACTCTTATATCAAAAAATGAAAAAAAAAAGTTTGCTATGTTTATTATTCGCCCAAATCATATGACACTGGTTGCCTTATATCTGAATGCCTTTAGACTTACTTTCAAATTATACGGGTTATACTTTTTCAAGTAAACTTTGTACAAATTCGGGTTTGCTATATATCTATGGAAGTCCCGCCTCCTATTACGTAGTATTTATATACTCTTTGGTTATGACATAAAAACTTCTACTATCTTATGACTAGACTTGACTTATCTTAGTAGACTAAAACCTTCTCTATTAAAAAAAATGTATGAACATCTTTTACCTCCATTGCTGTAAAAACACGTGTTTTGTATTCAAATGTAAATATTTGAATAAATAGTTTGAATATTCTTAATTAATTCCAACGAAAACTTGAGCAATGTTTATGAAACCAACTTGGTACTGCTATTACGTGTCGAATCATAAAAAAATACTCGTCAAAAGAGGTACACTTTGATTAGGTTTTTTCCATGTTCACGATCAATACTTCAAACTTGTGGGTCTATGTTTAACTAGTGGTAGCCGTTGGCCGAAATTCGACCATAATACATTTTAATATCTTGTGGATAAGAACGCCATCTTCATTTCTCAAGACCAACTACTTTGTTTCCAAACTTTTTAGTGCGCTAACTGTGATCTTTTATCGTTATCATCAATATATTTATTTGTGTGTGTTAAATCCATGGTAGTGTGGGTAATGTTTTATTTTTTGACTTAATGTACTTTATTAGCATTATTATTGTGAAATATTAGCGTTATGACTTCTGCACTTCTCCTACACATAAACTATAAGTGTGAAAAATTTTATGCTCCTGCGTCCGCGCAATTTTCGTAAAAAGGGGTCCAAAGTTTTGGTATCACTATAATATATGAATAAGTTTATTGAGATAGGTATACATACGTCATCAGCGGAGCACCAGCCACACTCGGGATCGGCCAGACACTCGGGCTGAGAGCGGTGTCGAGGGCAGGCAGACTCTGGATCCTTAATACCGATACCCGCGTGCCAGCTGGGAACTACATACGCTAAGAGATCACCTGTGAAATATTAAATTGAGTTCGTTTTAATCGGTCATTGAACTATTAAATTGAGTTCGTTTTAATCGGTCATTGAACTATCACATTGAGTTCGTTTTAATCGGTCATTGAATTATTAAATTGAGTTCGTTTCAATCGGTCATTGAATTATAAAATTGAATTCGTTTCAATCAGTCATATTCTGAATTTCACTCATACGTCTTCCTAGGACATCTGGAAAGAATTAGCCGGATCCTTACCACAGCCAGCTATTCCTGCTACCATAATTTTAAGGTTCGTTTGCAGGATAATATTTACTAAGAACTATGCATAACATGTCATTTTTATATAAATAAAAACACAAATGCCATTATTATATCCAGTATGCCAGCAATGCCAGTATCATACACAAGACCAGTAAAACTGCAAGAAACCGACTTCGATTTATAATTTGTAATTATTCCAGACATCATGATGTGACAAACATATCGTTAACTGAAACCGTTCGCAAAAACAATTCGCAACGTTGTCTTTATTAGAAAATAGAAAAAAAACACACCTTTCTTTTTGTTGCCTGAAAAGTGTTGACACAAAAATAGTGTTTTCCAACTATATTTATTACGTATACCTATTTACAACTTCTTAATGACGACATACATAAATGTCATTAATTAATTACTGCATTAAGTACACGCAAAAACAGTCTACATTCAGGTGTGTATTTCTTCATTCACATTTATGGTAAAACTCTCGATAGTGACACGTTACAAGGCTTGAAGCTATAATTATTGACCGCAAGATTTAACCTTGGCAACCTGTAATGTTAATTATTTTTCTTCTCTTTTCCTTATTATATCTGAATTCACAATTAGCTGTATAAACAGATATCATTGGTACATTTTTATATTTATTTACTTAGTTTCTGCATAAGCAAAAAACACAAAAATATTTACTATTATCATATCTACCGTTTAAAATGCACTTTTTTGTTAACTATTTACAGTGCATGTGATTATTATACAAAACGAAAATTTAATGCTTCCAGACAACAAGATGTATCTTCAAGCCCATATCACCGAGATGGGCAGAGGTACAACCAGTACACCCAAGACTAGCGGAAGACACTAAGTCCCACACTGTAATAGGTGATAAGTGTAAGATACCGGGCGTTTCCCGGATTATTTTAGAATTAGAAAATAGAAAAAAACAAATGCTTTTTGTTGCCGGACCGAGGGTTCAAACCCTCCAAAACCGAACCAATAGAACAATATTCAGACATCATATACCAGCAATATTAGCTAATTTAACAAAAATAAGGATTTGGATATTGTACTATTCAATAGATACTACACATATATAGAGAGAAACAAATAGGAATGGGTCTATTCGTGATAAGAATTAAAGGTCTTACCATTAACATTTCCATGATAGCCACCAGCAATCAGCAAGGTGGAAGGAGGCTTCAAAGCAGCAGCATGAGCAAACACTCCTTGCTTCTTTGGGTAGAACTTTCGAGTCTTTCCCAGAACATCCAAGGGAATCCACGAATGACACCCCAAATGATAGAGATACATCTGGCCATCGTAACAGATTTCTTCTCTATTATGACGATGGGAATACCCACCAAATACAATTAAGTAATTACCTAGAAACAATAACATTTATTTGAAACTAATTTATGTGTTTTTATGGTAATAACAAAATCTCATTATGACGCAAAAACTTAAACATTTTAATTCATTTTCACGGTATGCTAACACACATCAAACAATGATATAGGTAGATTCGTGACGTTCGACATCATAATTAGAGAATTATGCTTGTAATATACTCAGACAAGAGACACCTCAAGCGTAAATAAGCGAGCAATTTCGAAAATATATTAAGACCCCCGTGTTGGTCCGGGCTCCTTTGAAGAATAGACCATCCGCCTTCGTGCCAGGCAGCTCGTAAAAGGCGAGCATAGGCTTGTCGTCACTAACACCGTGACATCTGACTAGGTGGTAGAGTTTCGCAGCGACTCACCCGGATTGGTACCACCGCCTTACCTATTCCTGCCGCCATAACGTCATGACGTGTTCCGGTTCGGAGGGTAAGGTAGCCGGTAAACTTACTTTTGCTCGAGGCCTAACATCCCGGCCTCTGGTTGGCAACGCACCATTACCACCTTTGGTGTCTCTAGGCGACGCGAATTTCTTACCATCAGGAAATCCGTTTGCTTGTTTGCCTTCCAATGATATATATATAAAAAATAACATATTATATATATGGTATAATATATTATATACATAACATATATATATATATATATTATATTATTTATATGTTATCAATTTAGTGTACGAAATAGTACTCGGTGCAAAGAGAAATTTATGTAGATATTGATTAATTTGTTAAATTATCAATTACGAAGTAAATGTCACATCGGGGGTTTTGGCGCCATAAAGAGAAAAGATGGTCGAAGTTTTTTCATAATTATTGAATTTCGTGTTTATATTGAGTGAAATTAGTCAATTTTGGTGGCATTTCTTTGAAATTAGGCAATTTTGTTCAGTGAAAGTGCACAAATAAAATAATCATGAAGAAATTAGCGTATCGTGTATTTCCTCGTTGCCGACAAAACTCACTATATGAGCTTGAGTAATAAGGAAAATCCGAAAATTGTAACACTCTCGTTTTTCTTAGTCAGTTAAAATTGGGAGCTACGTTAATGAGAGTCTCCCACATTTTTTAAAAAAGTTTAATTATTCTAATACCTGTAGGTATCATCAAGGCAAACATCTTCAAGGCAAGTCCCTTGCGGTTAGCCAGAGAATAAGTAATGATTGGTCAATACCGACCCTTACGGTAAACTATCACGGTTGTGAGTTACTTAAAGTAGTGTCTTCACGCCCATATCTCCGAAGAGATAGACAGAAACACAACTAGGGCACCCACGACTAGTCGGAGACACTAAGTCCCACAATGTGATAGGTGACAAGCCTATCACCAACCGAGCACATATATCCAATCCCGGTCAACGTTATTTTTATAAGAAAACTAAAAATATAAATTTTTGTTGCCCGACCCGGGGATTGAACCCGGGACCTCTAGGAGTCAAACTCGACGCCGGACCATTAGACCCCCGAAAGCGATCGAGTTACTTATTGGAAAATATAATTGAATTTTAACAAGCGTAAAAATTCAATGCAAGTCTTTCAAACCAATTATATCGTTACTCGGAACTACGTAATCTGTGACTGAGTAACCTAATAATAATGATCTTGACCGTATTTGGGTTTGAGAATTTCTTTTTCCTCTTGATAGATGATGTTTATTAGGTTTTATCATTTCAATTTATAGGAAAATACGAAGTGGAAATACTTTTAGTATCATAAAAAAATAATAACAACGTTAATAAAAACCAACTTCAAAACTAAAACTCAGAAACTAAAACTGAAAGAAAAAAAAATAAAGATTTAATATTAATTACATACTATCTATATATTTTTATGTGCCATTTACAAATAGGTTTGAAGTCGATGCCAAGCCAATTTAATACTTACTTACTTATAATATAATTTTTAGTTTAAGGCTTGGCATCGACTTCAAACTGATCAGTAAATAGCACATATAAATAATAGATGCAGATAATTAACATTAAAACTATACCTATTATTTTTATTTGTTAGGTTTAGTTTTGAAGTCGGTTTTTAATAACGTAGTTATTTTTATTTAATACTTTGTAGTTTATTGTTGATATGATTTCATTTAATAAAAATAAACATCGGGATAGGTGATTATAGATAAAAACTGCTCCTAAAATAAAAACTAATGGGCTTCCCTGAATCATTTTTTATGGGACCCATTCGAAACTTTTCCACATCAAACAAAAAAAGGATTACGTAAATCGGTTCAGAAATCTCGGAGAAATCAGTGTACATACATAAAAAATATATACCGGCCAAATTGAGAACCTCCTCGTTTATTTGAACTCAGTTAAAAAGTCACCATAGACCAGGGTTTCTCAAAGTGGGATATGATGTGATATCAGGTGTCCGCAGCCACTAGGTTGAAGATTACGAATTTTAGTGGAATGGAAGCTATGGAACTACTCTCGCGCTCGTCGCCGTCCGCATACGGTCACGAGTCAGCATTGCCATATTACGTATATTAAAGTGAATATAATGTTTACTTTTGAAATGAAAACTTCTTTAGTGGCGTTGCGCACTTTTTTTGGATTGGGTAAAAACTTTCAAACTCGCGTCAGGTGACCTAATCGAAAATTCGTAAAACGGCCCAGGGCGCTTGCGCGAATGTTCGTGTTGTCATGTTTGTGTACGATAGCGCAATAAATGAATATTGTATTCTATCACATAAATGATAGTACTTTCATACTGAAAATTAAAGCCATTCGTGCAAAATTATTCCCTAACCATTCCAAAATATCAAAAATGCACAACATTAATAATCAAGTTTTCACTACTGCCGGGCACTCCTGGAGTGCAAGCCGTCGTTTTTTTTATCTTCAACAGAAGGGACGATGGCGTGGAATTCTGAAAGTGATCGTGCCAATCAAAAGTTTGAGAACCTTTGCCACAGACTGACTTTTATTGAAAGACAATTCTTCATCTCGGCACCACAAGTTTTACTGGTGCATCACTATCTTCATGTGTGCAAGACTGCTGGCTACACTACTTTCAAAAACGGAAAACGATAATGGCAAGAACGGAAATTACAACAGCAATTTAATATGATCTTTCGTTTAGAATTGTTTATTTTCAAAAAGTTATCATTACACGGGCCAAGGTTACGTTTTATATTCGTATAAAAAATACCATAAGTCAGAAACTTAAAATTCGTTAGATAACGGTAAGTACATATTTCTATTACTACTAGTCTGGACTCGTGGGTTGTGACTACAACTTCTTGGAGAAACAGTATCAAAAATGAATGAATGAATCACGCTTGAACGGATAGACCAATTTTGCTAATTATTTTTTTTGTTCTGTTAGCTATTGTTAATCGCATCTGTGGTCTAGCGGTTCAGGAGTTGGACTTGACTTTAGGCCCCGGGTTTGAATCCCGGGTCGGGCAACAAACATAAAATTTGGTTTTCCAATTTCCAAATAAAAATAACGTTGCCCGGGATTGCATATGTGCCCTGGTTGGCGATAGGCTTGCCACCTATCACATTGTGGGACTTAGTGTCTTCGGTTAGTCGTAGGTGCCAAGGATGTGCCTCTGCCTACCTCTTCGGGGATATGGGCGTGAAGATACTAGTCATTGTCAGGAGAAGTTACCTATGTCAAGCTCAAGTCTCTGTTAATGTCAAGCGAACGAAGTTCGCCGGGTCGGCTAGTATTCAATAAAAATGTATAAAAGAGATGAGTCACTTTCCTATTACACTACCATTATTTAATTACTTCCTGTACAGGCTATAAACCTTAAAAAGTACAAGTAAAGATAAACATATGACGTAATGACATCAAATTTAAATAAAAATACCTTTGCGCGTTTGGATATCGCTGTGCGAACAAAAATAATTTATTTTTGACGTTTAAGATATCACATTTACATTTCATACATAAAATGTATTTAGTGAATCTTTCGAGTCTCGAAGGTGGATTTTAAATTTATTCACCAAGATAATATTGGATGTCAAATAAAATAGGACATGATATTTATCTTATTTTTAAGCGTATTTTTTATGTTTCTGACTGTAAGTTACAATATACACCTGCCTTAATATTGTTTTTTTTTACCTGAATCCAAAAAAAGGAGGAAGTTTTTTGTCGACTTCTGTATATTTGTTTACATAAGTACGTTAATCGATTTCTCCGGCCCATTTCTGAACCTATTTTTAAAACTCTTTTTGTGTTTGAAAGAGCGCACTTATGAGGTTATCCCATTGATACCCAGTATGATTCTGATGATGGAATTCCAGCCAAATAGAAGAAAGTAGTAATGTGTTGTGCAGACAGATGACATACTTATAGAAACCGAAGGCGGTTTCTTGAAGTCTTATTGCGTCAAAATTATTAAAAGTAATGTTCAGAGGATAACACAAGTACAGTAGTACTAGTAAATTATGCGCTTCGGCTATATTCGTCAAGCTTCAGAAGTTCGAATGTATTTTAAAGATATCTATATAGAGCTGTTACTACACATAATTAATCATTTCGCTTAAATTTATATTAGGTCAGCCAATTTAAAAATAAAAGTATAAAAAGCAAAAAGTGTAAAGCCGAAGCGCATAATTTAAATAGTAGTACTATACGTAATTGTCCTGCTTAATCTGCGAAATGACTAGATCCAATTTGATGAGGTTTTCACAAAAATATAGCTTATATTTAAGAAGTAATTTAGGATACTTGTCCTCGATTGTCCAAACGGTTCCCGAGGCAGATAATACAACAGCTAATAATAAATATACTGGACCATTACGCTGTATAAAACCAAAATCCAACTCACCCACAATGGTAGAGGTATGAAAGGCTCTCTCTCGTGGTACGTAGGTCTCTCGTAAATGTGCCCGTGGGTAATGAATCTCGCTCCAATGCTTGTAAGTCAGGTCAAATGCGAACATTCTATCCGACAGCTTCGAAAATCTATTAAAAAATACATTAGATAAGACTGTTAATTCATAAATTGCTTGCTTCGCACTAAAGTTGTCTGGCAGTGTTTGCTCCGAAGCGGTAAGACCGCCTTTATGTAACGTAATATTTTTTACAATATTAGACACTGGTCGCCTCTGTGGTCTAGAGGTCCGGCGTAGGACTTGACTTCTTAAAGTCTCGGGTTCGATCCCCGGATAGGGCAACTTAAAAGCTAGAAAATATGGTATTTTAATTTTTTTATAGAGATACGTTGCTCGGGACTGGATATGTGCCCGATATTCGATGCGATAGACTTGTGCACATACCACATTGTGGGACTTGGTTAACTACCTCTTCGGGGATATGGGCGTGAAGATACTTTTTTAGACACTGATCAATTTAGTAACACTAAATAGACATCTTCGATATTACAACGCAACTAAATAATTTTCGACTTCTACCAGGCTTCATCCATAAACAAAATAAGACTGAAAGATGTTCCTTAATACATAACATTTGTATCCCAAATATGGTTATGATTTCCAGCAGAAAGCTTGAATTTGAAAGATATCAATCTGTGCCCACATCGTATAAAACAGAGGTACCAAACCTTTTATCTGAGTGACTACTAACATATATGCTATTTATTCTGATACGGGCCAAAACCAAATGATTTTTTGAGGTTTTTGCAATCATATGCTGTTGTATTATCGATACCGTAAGTAGTAAGAGTTGTGGTCACAATAGATCTGTTTAGTTCGCATTGATCCTTGGTATACCTTTACCCGATCGCTTATAATAATAACAATAATTGATACTGTAATCCGATAAATTACCATACCAATAATAGCACTGTATACCGCCACATGGTAGTTTTATGTAAGATTTAGGTACTCGGCATTATCTCAAGTTTTCTAACAGGCATGAAATTCGACATGTTTTAAAGTAAGTTCACTTTAGACGGGCTATTGACAAACCTTGTGGGCCACATGCCGTCCGCGAGCCAAAGGTTGAGTATATCTGGTATAAATTTTAAAAAAAGTACATATTTTTATAATGAAATTTATATTTACTCAAGCAAACGATCTGATGATGATCCATGACGTCACTATTGGTTATTAATAAATTTAAATGCATATTAGGAACAATAGTGTGTATAGTATGGATACAGTATGTATGATTAAAAACTATGACGATTATAAGGAATGTATCAAATTCAAAGTGTTTACTACTTTTCTTATAAAGTCTGCAAACAATAATTCGACAGCTGCATTCTGAATGTACCGACGACGACTGGTATAATGCACTTTATTATTTAAATTCCGATATCATCGAATTAAAAGTTCAAAGACGTCCACTTTAAAGGTATCGAAAAGGATCGAAACAAGGTTATTTTTGTGATGTCTGCACAATAAAGAACAAGTCACACAAATTGAATCTAACCCCAAAGTAAGCAAATTATATGCTTGTGTTATGGGTGTTAGTCAACGATTCTAATACATAGAAATACTTAAATAGATACCAAAATAAATTTATTCAACACTCAGACCTGGAAATGCAGACATCTAAATGCTCATCACACAAATGCTGGGGGCATTTGTGTGATGAGCCGACACCGACGGGGCACGTCGGGAATCGAACCTGGGCCTCGCGGTCTGTCGGTGTAGTTAGGCGTGTACGCTAGCCACTCGACCAACGAGGTAATATTATATTAATGGTATTTTATAGACTCAAGAGGCACTGAGTGGTAGAAAGTAGATATTACATTTTTATATAAGCCATGCCATCTCCTAATTTTTGCAAGCTTGAAGCTCTATGACAGATCTATTTTTCTGTATTCAAGGACTACTTTGAACAGTATTCTAGACTTATACAGGGACACATTTAAAGGCCCGGCCAAATTTTGAGTTTGAATAAAAAAAATACAAATAATATTTTTTATCAGACTCAAAATAAAAGATGCATTGTTTCAATGTAAACAAAGCATTCAACTGAATCCCGCCTACCACTATCGCATGCGCTGGCTGGTGACGATATGACTCGTACTAGGTACAACATAGTGTGACAACAAGTGAAGTATTTTTGCGGACTATTTTGAATGAATGTTGATTAAAGTAAATAATAAAATTTAGCAATAATATTTAAAACGCACTATCAGTTTAGCCTTGACTTCCTTACATAAAAATTTGGCCAGTCTCTTAAAAGTATCTCTGAACAGTATACTTATAAACATGCCAAACCCAAACGGGACATTAAAGTATCGCAATAACGTTAACAATAATTACAGAAATATACTTTCAATCATGACTGTCAAACTTCAAAATAAAAATACAAAAATCATTACCTAAATTACCCCTAAACTTGGTAAATTTTCAAAATGTGACAATGTGAAAATGCTATCAGCTGTCACTTGATTTCAAATGAGCACATCGAACACGACCTTGCTTCATGTCACGTGTATTGCCAGCAATACCTTCCATCATTAAAAGTAATTAACATTTTTTCGGTATAATAATTAATAAACGGTATATTCCAGCCGGCATATCAGTGCTACTAATGTTATTTTCTTTAAGCGACTTGAACGTTGCGGGATTGACTTTAACAATGAGTTAATCTGTTAAATATGGTGATTTAATCCTAATTAGAACTTAACCCAGAGTTATGCATATTTAAATATTATAAATGCGAAAGTTTGTGATTAAGTATGTATGGATGTTTGTTACTCTTTCACGTCCGAATGGCCGAAGGAATTTGTCTAAAATTTGGAACACAGATAGATTGTGACCTCGACTAACATACAGGCTACTTTAAATCCTGATCGCACAATGGGTTCCTGTGATAACGCAGGCGAAGCCGCAGTTAACAGCTAGCATTATATATATACCTGGAAAGTGCAAATGGCGCTTAGAGGATTAAGAATCTATATTTTGTGCCTCCCCAATAAGATACAACAAGTCTAAAATAAAAACAATACCTGGCCACACTTGCCACCACGCCACCATAGACGAGGATGGAGTTAGAGTGGTCATGGTAGACCGCCGTGTGCGCCACCACCCGCACGTCCAGCTCCTTCCCACCTCTCACCTGCACCCTCTCCCACGACTCAGAGCTAACGTCTCCCAGCTTTATTTTGTATAGGCTGAAAGTTTACTGGGCTCTCGGTTATCCAAAATAAAAAAATAGTTACGTCAAAAACATCGCTAGGTTTTGTCAAAATGCTGACATTTAATGACTAGAGGAATTAGACGAAGGTGGAAGGCTGCTTTTCCATAATTCTTTAAATTTTTAATGTAATAATTAATTGTAATTTTTTTAAAACCAAACGTTGCATACTAAACGCAACACAATTGGCATTTGGCACTGTTTTTACTAAATAAGAGGCAGAGAGACTTAATGAGATGAATGTCAAATTTTATTGTCAGTGTTCAATTAAAAAAGAAAAAAGAAAGTAATCCAAAAGTTACGCATAATACAAAAAAAAACAAACATTGAAATATAAGCGAGATCCGGAAAAAACACTAGGATCATGATGATGCTGTTGATAAGTAAATTAGCCTCAAGAAGAAAATCACTCAAAATCAATATATGCCTTAAATTTTGTATGTCATCTGTTACGATCAATAAAACTAAGAGGGCTATTATAAAATTTCAGAGTACATAGAAGAGAACATGCTTGGAAGTAGACGCTTTAATCTCGCATTTCAATTAGTTATGTAACTTGTTATAATTTTATTTAAGTTGTACATAATATGTAAAATGAACTTGTAATTTGTATTTTTTCCTAGCTTATACGATTATATTACGATTAGTTTTGAAAAAAAAACATAAAAAAAGTTGATTTCGCCGGATCTTTTCAGCATGGCCGCGATTCCGTTCCGGTGGTAGTTTATAAAAATGTCGACGCACAAAAGTACCTACTATTTGTATGGTCAAAGTGAGTAAAGTATGAAAAACCTTATACCTTGACGAAAATTCTCCTTCCACTGTACTGCCTCCAAACAAATATAGTTCATCCTTCACAGCAGTTAATGTATGCCGCGTCAGTCCAGGTGGGATCAACGAGGAATTCATTGCTCTTAAGGTCCATGTATTGTTTAACGCATCGTAGAACCACAATTCTGACGACAGACTACCATCTGATAGCTTTCCACCATACATTACAAATCCGTCTCCGAAAGCGCAAGCTGAATGCCCATATCTCGGTTCAGGTTTCGTTTGGTTAGACTTTAAGAAAAGTAACTCCGGACGATCAGTGAATTGTAGATAACTCTCAGAAAATGGCGTAGAAGAATGAGAGTATACCAACGGCAAAGAAGTCCTATCTTGGAGTGAGAACGAAGATAGGAGTAGATTAAATAATGAGCTTCTGTTACCTATGTGCCAGCTACCATCTAAATTACCCTGAAAGTAAAATTATCTTTAGGTTCCTTAATAAATAAAATGTTGTAAAATTTAGTAAATAGTCCTAACATATATGGAAAATTCCTATTATTCCAAAAACATAATATATCTACTGATGTAGTGATTTGGAAAACACTAAAATTTAAAAAAAATCCTCGACAAAACTTCAAGTTAGTTAGCTACATCTCGAACAACACAGTTCCGTCCAAAAATCGGTCTAACCGTTCAAAAGTTACGATAACACAGTCAGACACTCACACAGACACGTCAAACTTATAACTACCCTCTTTTTCCGTCGGAGGATGAAAAAATATATTTGAGAAAGTTTAAATTAAAAAAAAAACGGCTTTTGGCCAAGTACACCGAATAAAGTCTTTTCTTTTAAAGTAAAGAAAATGAGAGACCTTAACCAGTACATTTATGACAGAAACAGCTTACAAGGAACAAAGTATTAAATTAGTGAAATGTCGATAATTAATAGAATTATGTTTTAAGAGCTCCAATCTTAAATTACCGTAAGCCTTGAAGTAGTTCTACTTTGGATCTCAATTTCATGGAAATTGGAATCGGATTTGTGTCATTTTGCACTCTTGAACATGATACTATTAAGTTATTAACATTTAATTAACAATAAACAATAATTTATTTTATCAGATTCGTTAAATGTTTTGGAACTAAATGTGCTAGTACTGTATTTAATTAAGAGTACAAAATGGCACATTCCGATTCCAAATTCCAATTTGCATGAAATCGAGATTCAAGAGTAAAATTAAAATTTGAGAATTCACGGTAAATTCCACTACCCCATATTACATAAATTTATTTGCGTAATGTTTGTGTCGAATAATTTGTGAACGAATAATATGACCATACGTCAGAATTTGAGTAGGATTGTCCCGATTTCAGGTTGTCTGTCTCACTGTGACCGACGAAAGCAAATACGTCCAATTTACTAACTATAGTCACTTAACAATTACCTTAATACGATACATCAAATTCTTTTAAATTATGTCAAACAAAATAGATAATCTAATTATATTCTAATTTTATGTTGAGTATTTCTATGTTATGATACTAATACTGTTATAGTCAACACCCTCCTAACTCAAACAAATTCTTTTAAAAAATTCTTACAATTACTAAGTCATGAAATTGACTCCTGGTTAGTAGTAAAAAAGATTTTAGCATTACATTTAAGGATTTACCCGGACACGAGATTTTAGTAACAAATTTACTCAACACAGTAAGCGTCCCGATCTAACACAAAAACATATGGTCACATTATGTACATGATAAACAAACAAAGCAAAATACCTGCTAAGCGCTAAGGAGACAAAGTTCACTTATTTGCATTTATATTAAATTTTAACCTAAACATCCACAATGAGAAAACACACGCACTCTAATACCTCATTATCGTAAACAGCTAAAAAAACTAGACTATAACTTACCTTAGAAAATAACGTTAACAATGATTTGTCATTTTCCTCTTTCGTAGGAAATCGACGTAAAACTTTACCATTTTCATCATACCATTGACTAGTAGAAAATCTAAAAAACAAATTAATTATTTTAGTTTAAAAGTTAGATATCTCAACAAGCAGCTATGTATGACTGTATTACTTATTTCAAGTGGGTTTTTCAGTAACGATTCTGTACAAAAATCCGGGAAAAGTAGCCGAAATGTTGCTCTTCCTTTCCTTAAAACCCGATTAAAATTTGCTTCGCCTTTACTAGACACTAGCTTCTGCCCGCGACTCCGTCCGCGCGGATGTCGGTCCCATGCCCATATCCCCGAAGAAGTAGGCAAAGGCACAACCTACACAACACTAGCCGAAGACACTTAGTCCCACAAAGTTATAGGTGACAATCGTGTCGCCAACCAGGCAATAATATAAAATCAACATATCCAATCCCGAGCAATATTTTTAGAAAAATATTGGTAA
>NJDD01009118.1:115384-141474 GCA_002245505.1 Calephelis nemesis
TCCGCAACATCGTAGAGGGGTAGTATGTAGGGTAGGGTATCGTGATAGGGTAGTATGTAGCGAAATTTGGGAATTTTGCCGAATTATGGGTCAGACGTGTCCCTGCTACGTGCTGTGCAGTCTATGTTCTTAGATTGTAAAGTATGTTTTCCGGTGGACGGCAATATCGATTTAGTTTGATGTTGACACACAAAGACAAATACCTCCAAATCAATGAATGTGGTAAATCGTATCAATTGTGTTGGGCTGTTGCTTCAAGCAGTTGATGATGTACTTTTGGGCTCTACTCTACTAGGTTTGAGTCAGGCTACTAGTAGACTTGCTTGTCTAGACTTGCTCTGCATAATTTTGAGAGAGTTAAGTACCTATATCAGAATAATGATAAAATTAGGATAGGTAAATGAAGATGGCGTTCTTATCAGCAAGATATTAAAATTTATTATGCTCAATTCGACCAATGGGCGACCACTAGTTGTAACAAATGTAATGTAGGAAACACTTACGCACGATGGTCATTCGGATGGGCCAGAGTGTGGGATTCGCTGGTTCCGGAACACTCACTTAAAAAAAATCTACCTCCGCTTTCACTGCGTTATGGTGGAGGAATACTATGCGGTTGGCAGGTAGTTCCTTGGATTTCTTCTGTGTTACATCGGATATATCGAAGCGTTAAGTCCTAATTGCAAAACTCTGGACTGGTGGACACTCATCAAGGCTGTAGGAATATGTAAGGCGGTGGTAGATCCCTGGAAGTTGCTTTCCAGCATTCTAAAAACAGTGGTCTTGTTGAAGATGACCCGTTTAACCCATATTTGCTTTTTATTAGCGCCAGGCAAGGTGGCGATGGTTTAATCTGAACAGAGAAACCGGACCAACACGGGATATGCTTTCAAATCACATAGCGCACTTTTTTATTACTATAAACATGAAAATCTCGCATCCCAAACCAACAATAACCTCAACTACAACCCTAACAATAAACACATCAACAAAAGTTTCGTGCGTTTCAGGAGGATAGCAACGCACCTATAACATGCACGCTGTTTATTTGTAACTGTTGTCTCTTACCACCAGGAGAGGCTTGTCCTTGTTCGTAAAGGCCTCATACTTAGTCAGCCAGAAGAGCCAAACACCGCACTCCCTCGTTCCATGATTACTATTAAATATTGCGCTCTAAAGTAAACGTCTTAAGCGACAACTCACTATTTTTGACACTATAAAAATAATTTGAAAAAAAGTTTAAAAACTGAAACACTTATCTTTTAGGTATAGTACTTATCTATGTTTATGTTAAATCTGGTGTCGATATTTTCACAATTGAAGTAGACAGTTGGGTTTTGCTTTCAAAAAGGGTTAACTTTTTGATTTTTTTTCTATCGAGCAAAGTGAAATGAATCGTGTTTTGGAAACACTAGTCTTATAAAGCATATTCATATTAATCTTGTGTATTTTTGTCACCAAGATCCATAATTGCTTTGTATGAAAAAAAAACAGTAAACTGCTGACGTATTTTAGCGTATATGGCCCCTTAAGCTATTCCATTAAAAAACTTAAAACTAGAAAATGCATACGACTCGCTCTAAATCAATTTCCAAGATTTATGAGTTAAACATAACTACTATCTACAAAGTGTACCAACTGAGGTCATGTGACTGCCATACTGACCCAATACACTTGAAGGAAGAACGTCGCTGCATCTATCTACCACCTAGGAGGTGTACCAATTGAAAAAGGTCAGTGTGTCATACCTAAAAACAAACTACTATAGGAGGAGCGCCAATGCAGGACTCTACCGACTTGGTGTACCAATTGCAAGAAGTCAGTGCGCCATACCTGAAATCAAACAACTGAAAGAGATGCGACGCTGTAAGACTCGATCACCTGTGAGTGGGGTATAATAAAAGTCAGTATGCCTTACCTGAAACCATACCTCAAGGAGGAACCTCGCTTCAGGACTCTATCATCAAGGGGTTGTAGTAGTTGAAAGAGGTCAGTGTGCCTTACTTAAAATCAACTGAAGGCTGATTAAAACCGTCTGCTAATAAGGAAGAGCGCTAAACCGATAATTTGCAAGAACAAAAGGCCGGTCGGTAAAGGCTGAGAAGTGTATCGATCCCTCTCCGTGCTGACTCGGCAGTCGCGCTCAGCGTGGCGGGGCGCGGATACAAAACGCGGGAAACTAAATTTAAACTTTACCTGATTAAAACCCGGTTCCTACTATACAATTATTTTTGACAGGCTTGTTTTTTTTATTAAACGACTAAGTAAAGAGATTATTTTTAGAAATATATTGTTATGTAAATATGTGATCACATTATTTTCACCTTTGATATTGGCATATGGAAAAAATATTAATATTTTAAATATAATGATGCCATTGATTTTCCTCGTGTTGGTCCGAGCACCTTTGCAGAATAGATCATCTGCCTTCCTGCCAGGCAGCTCGTAAAAGGCGAGCATAGGCTTACCGTCACTAACACCGTGACATCTGACTAGCTGGTAGAGTTTCGCAGCGACTCATCCGGATTGTTAAAATATTTGATTTCATAAGCAATTTTTAATTTTATTTTTCTTAAATTTATCATATTTTAGTAAAATTATTGAATTAATGACATTATGGGAAGCTAATTACATTTTTTAATAAGTGAATGCGAATTTAATTTTTTAACTATTTTATTTTCGTATTTTAGAGATTGTGAGTTTAAACTACGTTTTTGGAATGTATTTTAATTTAAAGTGATTAATAAGCTTGCATTATTTTATTTATCTGCCAATACCTAGTTTGTCGTGTTTGAAACATAGGACTAATACCAGTCAGCTGAAGAGTTTAAAAATGTTGTGTTACGTACCTATACATTAATTCGGTTTCTTTATCAGCTTAACCCATTTTCATATCACGAAAATATTTGACACCGATTGGCCCGAAAATGAGAAAACAACTTTTTTTTTTATAACATTGGAAGGCAAACAATCAGACGGATTTCCTGATGATAAGAAATTCTCGCCGCCTAGAGACACCAAAGGTGGTAATGGTGCGTTGCCAACCAGAGGCCGGGATGTTAGGCCTCGAGCAAAAGCAAGTTAAGCGGCTACCTTACCCTCCGAACCGGAACACGTCATGACGTTATGGCGGCAGGAATAGGTAAGGCGGTGGTACCAATCCGGGCGAGTCGCTGTTAAACTCTACCACCTAGTCAGAATTCACGGTGTTAGTGACGGTGAGCCTTTGCTCGCCTTTTACGAGCTGCCTGGCAAGGAAGGCAGATGGTCTATTCTACAAAGGAGCCCGGACCAACACGGGGAAAAACAACGAATAACATTTATCCATTGTGACAATATTATGAAGTTAGGGCTAGACTAGTTTGGCGCAACTTCCATATAAAGAAATAAAAAAAATAAGTTTGCTATGTTTTTTATTCGCCAAAATCATATGACACTAGTTGCCTTAAATCTGAATGCGTTTAGACTTACTTTCAAATTATACGGGTTATACCTTTACACCAAGTATTGTCAAGTGACATGTGTCACTTTAAGTAATTATAATAACAAAATATAATAATAACAAAAATCGAAGTCCCGCCTCTTATTACGTAGTATTTATATACTCTTTGGGCTAGACTAAGCCTATTTAGCTGTCTTATTATAAACTTAGACTTAAAGTACTTCAGGGTTCAAGTGGACATTATAGTCTGTGTTACAGGGCGTTATAGACTACAATGCTGACTTTTACCTTTGAGTACTTCAGTCCATGTTTATTATTGAAACGGATAGGTTTAATAGTAGATACTTAACGTCGCGATTTCGATTATAGAATTATAAACAACATATAAATATCTTAGCAACATCGCTCTGATAAACTTATCTGATAAGTACTGTAAGTATCTTCACACCTGTATCACCGAAAATCGCAACAGAGGTATAGTTCACACATGATAAGTCGAAGGTATTTGGCGGTAAACCTACCATCAACAGGGTACTCGTCCAATGCCCAGTATTGGTTGGTATAATTGTCTTTCTACGACATAAAACATTATTTTTTTATCAGACTCAGGAATCGAACCCGAGATGACATGTATATAAGTAGGCGATGTCATTAAAAACCACTAGACCACAGAGACGATCTGTTGTTATAGTCCAATACAATTAAATTAAAGAAAAATAATTACCGCGTTCCCTTTTTTATTGATTTTTAAAATTATACAGGCTTGTATCACATTAGAGGTAAAATTAATAAATCATTAAGGTGCACGTGCTCTCTAGGGGCTGTTGAAGGTTTTTCACCCGGAATGAAGTGATAACCGTTAATGACATGCCCAAAGCGTCTACTCATCCTGCCATCACTTCAGAACTTATTAAAATAAGGTCTTCCTGCTTTTATTTTACACTTATTGATTTATATAAAAGCATGTGGTTAAAGATCTCCGGAACTTATGTTGTGACCATAAAGACTTACAATAAGCTGCCTAATAAAATAAAATCAGAGATGGATGAGTCGCCTCTGTGGTTTAGCGGTTCAGTTGTTGGACTTGACTGCATTGGGTTCGAATCCCGGTTCGGACAATAAAAAAAAATTGATTTTTCCAATTTTCTAAAAGAATTGTTGCTCGGGATTGGATATGTGCCCGATTGGCGATAGGCTTGCCACCTATTACATTGTGGGAATTAGTGTCTTCGGCTAGTCGTGGGTGCCCTGGTTGTACCTCTGTCTACCCCTTCGGGGATATGGGCGTGAAGATGCTTTGATGAGTTAAGGATTTAAAAAAAAATGCCAAAAAATTTACTATACTTCAAACAATTGACAATTTGACCGACTCGTTGGTCGAGTGGCTATCGTACACGCCTAACTACACTGACCAACCGCGAGTATTTATTGTTTTTATATATTTATTGTTTTTAGTAAATAGTCATAAGTAAAAAAGTTGGTTACTTATGACTGGAACAACAATCTGTCTCAATATAAAAACTCTCCATTTTTTTAATGATATTGGAAGGCAAACAAGCAGACGGATTTCCTGATTGTAAGAAATTCACGTCGCCTAGAGACACCAAAGATGGTAATGGTGCGTTGCCAACCTGGGGCCGGGATGTTAGGCCTCGACCAAAAGTAAGTTTACCGGATACTTTACCCTCCAAACCGGAACACGTCATGACGTTATGGCAGCAGGAATAGGTAAGGCGGTGGTACCAATACCAGTCGCTGCGAAACTCTACCATCTGGTAGGATGTCATGGTTTTAGTGACGGTAAGCCTATGCTTGCTTTTTACGAGCTGCCTGGCAGGCAGGCCGATTATTATGTTAAAAAATGCTTCTTTTAGCGCCTCTCGAGCTGTCCGGTGTTATACTTGACATCATGAGATCCTGGGTTCAATCCCTAGGTCGGACAACAATAACAAAATGCGTTTTTTCAATTTTCTAATAAAAACAATCTTTCCTCAACCTGAGTTTTCCACCAATGACTTCATAGGACTTAGTGTCTTCGTCTTGTCGTGGATGTCCTGTTTATACCTCTGCCTATCTCGTCGTTGGATACGGGAAAAAACATACTTTTTTATTAAGTTATCTATTTGATTATCTACGCTATATAGTTTCAAAGAGTTAATTCTTCAAATCATAATCACATTATAAATGGAAAAGTGTTTTTTTTCGTCCTTTAACAATGCATTTGAGCGACACCTTTTGTAAAGACACCTAGACGACAGGAAAGTGACGTAGGTTACTTTTTATACAAACACCTAAATATGTTCCAGAGGTAGAGCCAAATGACTTTAATACGCAATCATAGGCCGATAACAAAAAAATATCTAGAAAAATAATTGAGCCCAGTAAAACAGCAAAAATCGATTCCAACTAGGTATTTCATTACATAAAACGTAGAGGTTTCATAATTTTTTTTGGAACAAAGCAAAAGATGGTCCCTAATGCATTTTACCAAATGCTACTAATATTATTATATGAGTTATATTAATAATAAATGAATTTGCTTTTATAAGCGAAAATGTAAGCATTAGTATGTATAACTCAAAAACCACTGGTCATATTATAACAAGATTAATATGGGACCACCTCGAAATCATAAACTATCTTAGTAAAAAAAAAACCATGAAAATCAATTTGCTATTGGCCGAGTAATTACGTAACAAACTTACAAAGAAACATGGAGTTGAATTACAAATCTCCTCTTTTTTGGAGTCGGTTAAAAATAGCTGACAAGCTAATCACGCCGAAATTTAAGAGACGGCATTGATCAACATAGATCCTTTTTTTTCTTTCCTTAGGCTTTGGCATTCAAGTTAGTATTTTGCCATTAGTCAAGTACAAATTTGTATCAAGTTCTCCAAAATCGGGATTTAATTATATTTAGTTATAAGTCGTCAATAAGTCATGTTAGGGTCTTGGATAAAGCGGTGGCCTCATTACTCAAGCTCTTACAGTGAGATTTGGAGGCAACGACGAAATACACGATACGCTAATATCTCCATGATTATTTCATTTGTGTACTTTCACTGAATAAAATTGTACAAAATGCCATCAAAATTGCCTAATGTCACTCAATATAAACACGAAATTCAATAATTATGAAAAAACCTCGACCATTTTTTCTCTCAACTCACTCTCTGCTCAACATATGATGCCAACATGCAACGTTCGAAAAAATTCCAAATTATGTCAATTCGAGCACAGATTACTATAATTATTAATTTCAGTTTCAGTCAAACCTATTTTTATCTGGCAACTCTTGAATCTTGTGAACGCACGTGCCGGTCCATTCTAAACGTCGTTTAACATACAAATGAACCGAGTGTTCGCTTACTTTTTTAACTCAAACACCATGTATTACCCCCATTGTTTACTTTGTCTCTCCGATGTGTGACACGTTGTTTGTTAGCAACGTTTTTTTGTGGAACTGGAACACGGGCGGTTGAGCTAGAGTGCACTGATATCACAAACTCATAGAAATTTTAGAATATTTCTAGTCATTTGGTCTAGCGATTCAGGTGTTGGACTTGACTACATGAGGTCCCGGGTTCGAATCCCAGGGCGGGCAACAAAAATAAAATTTGGTTTTTCCATTTTTTTCTATGCTCGAATTTTACGAGCTGTCTGGCAGGAAGTTCTATTTTGCAAACAAACCCAGACCAATACAGGGAACTAGTGACACTTTTTTCTTATTTGTTCGCCTGTCGAAGTAAAGTAAATATAGGCGCAAACTAAATTAAAGAAGACTCAAAGAACAATTACATAAAAACTATGACCATCTTCTTTCACGATGGCCCCAAAAAAAACCTCAACATTTTTTATCGTTTTAAAAGGAAATAACGCGGCCAAATACGTCAAATAAGTATATGTCATAATATGGAAATAGACTTCGTTGACGCATTTGAACGCCTCGTTGGTCGAGTATCTAAATCAACCGATCGACCGCGAGGCTTGGGTTCGATTCCCGACCTCCCGTTTGCCCGACAAGCATTTGTGTTGTGAACATTTAGACATCTGAATTTCCGGTTTTGGGTGTTTATTAAATTTATTCTGCTATCTATTTAAGTATTTCTATGTATTAAAATCGTTGACTAACGCATATAATTTGCTTACTTTGAGGTAAGATTAAATTCGTGTAAATTTGTCCAGAGATATTTATTATTTATTTTCATTATAGTAATTGTACCCATAATAAGAGATCACTGCCACCGTCTTGAAACAGAGAAGTTAAATATTGATGTTAAATTTGTTGTAATCCTCGAAGCTGACAAAAGTTCTCGTTTCAGTGCACTCGACAGAAGTTGTACTGTTACAATAATTTTAAAACACAATTTCACTGAAATCGGTCCAGCCGCTCAGTAAAAGTTGACAAACCACTTACATTAATCTTACTTATACATAAACAAAAACCTGTTTCTTATAGATTCCTGTAAAATAAGTATTCAGAATGCGACAATCTATTCCCAGCAACGTTATTCCCATGTGAGACCCTCACAAGCGTGCCCCTGAGAGCGGTCAGTGCACATCATCATATAAATGGCACATTATCACCCGCGACCGGACCCACCTTATCTGCCTCTCAACTATATTTGTTCTGCTCCGGATTACCAGAGATTTACCACGATCCTGGCACGTTAACAACCGATTATGGGTCCTTTGTAAAGTCGTATTAAATTTTAATGATTGTTTGAACGATTAACCTTTTCAAACACAAAAATTGCCATCATATCGTTAACTTTACGTTTTTGATTATGTAAAATAACGAGTGGTGCAGTTTGATAGTGGTTTATGTTACCTACATACATATATTCACACCTGATTCATTACGGGGTAGGCAGAGAGTATCGAGTGCCAAATGTCATGACCGTTGCAGACGTGCACTAATGGTTTCCTCCACATTAATTAATTACCCTTTTCATACAAACACGTCGGTTTCGGATAATCTTGGATGACCATGGATCACAAACTATCAATAATACCCAAGCGTTTTAATAATGAAATGTCTACCTGGGTCTACCCGATTGGCTATATTCATCCATATTCGCATTATACATATATTTGCTTTGTCAATCTTTAATCTGTAATTTTTTTCATTGTAATTTTCCGTATTTATAACCGAACCAACGAAACCTTTCTCATTTGAACGATAAAACTTTCTTTAAAGCCTACTCTTACTCGGAACTCACTGTTACGAATGCGGTCAGTGAGAGGTTCACCACAAATTTTCCGTAGCGTTCTCATTTCGACGGCATTTTCCTTACTCCCATGGTTTTTCTGAAATACTCAATTCTCGCTTCCATACCTACAACAACGTTGGGATAAGTACAGAATTTTACAAAGCGAATTTAATTTCAGATTATAAAGTGAAAAAGAGTAATTTCAGAGAGGTTTAAATTGTGATTGTTGTACATATCTCCCAGATTAAAAGTTTAGATTTGGTCTAATATACAGACATAGTAAAATATAAGCCTATTAACACTTGCTTTAAATACTCCGAAGCTATAGGTTATATTAAGTTTTTGTGGTAGATGTTATTTTAAATATAATTAAATATTTTTGAATACTATAGCACTTATTTATCAATATAAGTAATTCATCAAGAAGTCAAAACTTTTGTTGTCCTAAAAAGTGTTTTTATAAATTCTCTTCGTGTTGGTCCGGGTTACTTTTCAGATTAGACCATCTGCCCTCCTGCCAGGCAGCTCGTAAAAGGCGAGCATGGGCTTACCGTCACTAACACCGTGACATCTGACTTGGTGGTAGTTTCGCAGCGACTCGCCCGGATTGGTACCACCGCCTTACCTACTCCTGCCGCCATAACGTCATGACGTGTTAAGGTTTGGAGGGTAAGGTAGCCGGTCAACTTACTTTTGTTAAACCAAGGGTCTAACATCCCGGCCTCAGATTGGCCAATGCTGGCTCGCAGGTTTCCACGTAGTTTAACCGAGGTAATAGTCGCATAATTTAGAGTTTTTTGTATCTCGTTATACTCGTACATGTAGAAAGAGAAAGATCTACTACTCTAATAACAATACCCTAAAAACCTTTAGAGTTCAATATAATAATGCGTTCAGGATGTTTCTGGGGTTGAAGAGTCACTGCAGTGACTCAGGGATGTTTGCAAAAGTACGAATGAACTGTTTTTACACGTGGGGTAATAATACGCAAAATATGTGCGTTTGTGCATAAGAGTGCAGAGTGTAGACTGACACCAATATCATCCTTGTTCTAATAGTTGGCAGACTTAACTGCATACATCAATCATTATTGCACCATTTCTAAATGAGTGGAGCAAGGATGATTGAAAATTATAATATGTAAATATTGTATTATGTAATATGTAAATCCCCGTGTTGGTCCGGGCTCCTTTGCAGAATAGACCATCTGCCTTTCTTACCAGGCAGCTCGTAAAAGGCGAGCATAGGCTTATCATCACTAACACCGTGACATCTGACTAGGTGGTAGAGTTTGGCAGCGACTCGCCCGGATACCTATTCCTGCCGCCATAACGTCATAACGTGTTCCGGTTCGGAGGGTAAGGTAGCCGGTAAACTTACTTTTGCTCGAGGCCTAACATCTTGACCTCAGATTGGCAACGCACCATTACCATCTTTGGTGTCTCTAGGCGGCGTGAATTTCTTACCATCAGGGAATCCGTCTGCTTGTTTGCCTTCCTATAACATAAAAAAAAATATGTATATAGTTAATGTAACCATTACCAACTTTACCTATTCATATTTTATCTCTAATAGTTATGAATAAATAAAGAATTACTAAAATTATTAATATTGACCGCCTCGTTGGTCGAGTGGCTAGCGTACACGACGGCAACGGCGACGGGGCAGGCATGTGTGTGATGAACATTTAGATGTTTGCATTTCCGGGTCTGGGTAATTTGTGTAACTTGTCCAGTGAATTTATTTATTTATTTATTTATTACTAGCTGTCCCGGCGAACTTCGTTCCACCCGTTCAGTTTGTATTGGAAAGAGTAAAATGTTGTTTTTTCCTTTTTCTTATCTTTAAACCTTCCCTGGACTTGAACAAATAATTCAAAACCAAAATTAGCGAAATCGGATCAGCCGTTCTCGAGTTTTAGTGAGACTAATGAACAGCAATTGATTTTTATGTATGTAGAATATTATTTATTTATTCATAATTCACTAATTCATAGTACAATACGTTTCTATAATACGTTTCTATTTTTGTCGTTGCTACTTACCATATTAAAAAATAAATAACACAAACAAATATCAAACAGTGGTCAACAACTGATTATAAGGTTAGACCTTTAGAATTTTTACACTTACAGGAAATCTGAAATACAATGTCAATAAATGGACAGGGGGTGCGATAACGTGACTGTACAATAAATCAGTGGTCTGTCGATGTGGGGCCGCCCTATTGTAGCTCGCGGCTTGATTTGTCGCGTCCACATTATGCCAATATATGAATAAATAGTGATTTCACTCTTATCGATAACCTAGCAATTATATTAAATATGGTTTCTTATCAGTCGTCATGTTTCACTGACATATTTGACATGAGTTATGACGTTAAATTTCAATCAAAAAATTCCCTTAGCTAGCATAAAAGAAAGAAAAGAGACACAAAAACTTATAAGAGCCCTGGTTTAACGGTGATAATGATCCTTGCTATCAAATGAATTCTTTATGCATCTGCCACTCTAACTAAAAAAAACTTTATATCCTAATTTAATCGATACAGTAATATTGGTTATTATACCAGATTTTATGCTAAGTCTAATGAAAACAAATCTCTATTTCCCTTCGTCATTGCATCACATGTGAACGGATGGACCAATTCTGCTAACTCTTTTGTTCTTTTCGTTGTTCACAAAAAAAGATTTACATGAAAAAAAAATGTGAGTTTATTTTAATTAAATATTTAAAATAAGGGCTTACAGAAGGTCAGTTAGAGAGCTATAAGTATATGACGAAACATATGAATATGATGAATATGACGTACGGGATTATAGTAGTTGCCAAATTAGAGCGCAAGACATACATACAAGTTATTTTTTATCATTGTTATATTTGGAATATCAAAAAATGTATTTTGTTTCCCCTGAAAATTTACTTAATATGCTGTTAGTAAATTTAAATTAATCGCGGTAATGATAGTAATAATGTTTTATAATCTTCCGATACTATAAAGGTACTGTCTAGATATAAACTTGCCGTCTATTAGAAATAGTTAAAATTTGAATACCAATATAGTGTTAAATCACATACATTACAATAAAATTCAAATTTTTAATTACCCCTGACAAAATCTATACGAAACGTAGTTATCAAATCATTTCAAGGACGTCAGCTTTCAAACAAAAAAATATGCATCTAAATCGGTCTATCTGTAAAAAAGTTATATGTTACACACATACACATGTCAATATTAAAAGCATCCACTTTTTCTGTTGTGGGTTCAAATGATAATACACGATTGCATCTATTATCGATAGTATGTTCCCTGCACTATTTATTTTATAGTTCACAAATAAAGAGTGACTCGAAGTTGTGTCCTCCGCGGGTCAAGAATTTATTACTTAGCTTCTATTACTGTTTATCGGAATTACTAATACAATAAAAACAATTGTTTTATTTTAACAAAATCCTAAGCTTTATAAATCTATAAATTTTATGAAAGTGATAAAAGGTTAGAATAATAAAGATTCATTTAAATAAAAATTACACATTGTACAAGCTTGAAAATACGAAACAAATACACTTAGGAGACACTAAGCCGCGAATAAAATAAAATTCTTTGATTTTTTACTTTTTTATAAAAATAATAAATGTCAATTTTATAAAAAAAGTTTCTTATTCATGTTTTTTAACATTATTTGACACCAGGCAGACAGTTTAAGCAGAAAGCAAACTTTCTTTCGAGCACTCTAGGAATAGGGAGTAGTATTATAATAGATCGCCTCTGTGGTCAAGCGATTCTAATCCCGGGTTGGCTACAAAAAGGAAATTTGCTTTTTCTAATTTTCTAATAAGAAAAAACATTGCTCGGGATTGGATATGTGCCCGGCTGGCGATAGCCTTGCCATCTATCACATTGTGGGACTTAGTGTCTTCGGCTAGTCGTGGCCCGTGGGTGCCTGTTGTGCCTCTGCCTACAATTTCGGGGATATGGGCGTGAAGATATTTTTTTATTAGATTGCACCATCAAGGAATAGTATAATTTCATAAAAATCACTAGGTCAAATATTTCTTGTGTTATCAACGATAAAAGAAAATTACTTTATATGTCTTTTAATCTTATAAATGTCTCAAAGATAAAAATGGCACAGAAGCGTGCACTGACCCTACCTTACACTCCGATGTTAACTGTGACCTAATTTCAGATTAATACGCTTAAGAAACCTCACTAAGCAGGTTCGAATAGCACACGGAAGACCGGCGACATAATACCAATGAACAAAGACTGGCAATGAACTAATAGGTCTCAATGTTTACTTTGTTGATTCTTTTCGATTGTCCAAGTTTTGCTCCTCAATATTTATAGCTTCCTCCTCGTTCATTATCTGTATCGAGGAACGGCAATACGCGTGGCATAAATCTGAATGTAAGTAATAAATAGTTGCAAAGGGAAACTTTCACCGTCTTGGGAAAACTTTCGAAACTTTTTCAGATGGACTTCACATATGATCGTTTATTGAGTTTAAAAGGTTAGACTATTAATGTTTTCAATGACTGTAAAAACGAAAAGATTTTAATTTGTTTGTTTGTTTCTAAGTTAAAATTTCAGTCTTAGTAGTAATTGACACTATTACTATATGCAGAACAAAGAAAAAACTGTTTTTGGGCAAAAAAAAAATTTTGAAATAGCAAGCTGTTAGAGACGTCTTGAGCTTTGAGGTGATTTACATCCTTTAATATTTGCGTACCTTTTAGTAATAGAATGTAGGTACCATACTGGATGCAAAAAATATTTTTGTTTATTAACTTTTTTGCGTATTATAAATTATTGCAGGTTATAAATTATTTAGCTCCAAGATCAATTACCTTACAGTTTTTCTTCAATCATCAAATGAAAAATTAACAAAGCAGATATACAATGTGAATGTGGATGGATGTAGGTACCCAGGGAGACCAAGGTTGACATTCCACGATCAGATCATACGAATATTATCCGAGGATGGTGTCAAGAGTCTCCGAAACCGGCATGTTTGTATGAAAAGGGTTATAATGAATGTGAAGGAAGCAAGGCAGGTTTGTCAGGATCGTGAGGTCTGGCACTCGATACTCTCTGCCTACCTCGTAAAGGACTTGGTGTGAAGATATGTATATGTATGAATGTATGTATGCATGTATGTATGTATGTATGTATGTATTGTATGTATGTATGTATGTAGATATGTATGTATGTATCAAATCATCAACTACATCCGTCCAATTTCATCTGACACGATGGTATGAAGGTTTGTACTTTGGCTTGTCCATACCTATAGTAAATGCACCTGTCGATATTAATATTATTTATGTTACATACTAAAAGCAAACAGGTAGCTAAGCAGTATGACCATAAAGTCAGATAGATACCATAGATATTATTCTTGCATTGTAAACTGAGCCTAATGTATATATTCCTATTTCTATGGCCTAGTGTCCTGTATAGGTTTATTATTATACTCTTTGGCCTACTATGTCAATTCTCTTGGTGAGTAGCTTCGCTAAAAGTTTTGGCGCCGTCGAGAGAAAAGATGGTCGAAGATTTTTTCATAAGTATTGAATTTCGTGTTTATATCAATTGAAATTAATCAATTTTGGTGGCTTTTGTACAATTTTGTTCAGTCAATGTGCGTAAATGAAATAATCATGAAGAAATTAGCGTGTCGTGTATTTCCTCACTGCCGCCAAATCTCTCTATATAAGCTTAAGTAATGATGCCACCGTTTTATCCAAGACCCTGACATGACTTATTGACGACTTATGACTAATAATAATTGAATTCCGATTTTGGAGAATTTGATGCAAATTTCTACTTGAATAATGGCAAAATACTAACGATAATGCCAAATATTCATATTTTTAAATGAAGAAACACTTGTACTGTTTTATGTATCACTTATACTTTATTATTTTATAAATAGCCTATCGGTTTAATTTTGACATGGACATTTATTATTTTTTCTTTTATTTGTCTTTTATTCAACTGACTTAAGCATTAATAATTAAGTTTTACATATGTATAAATAGCAAATTAAATTTAGTAATTATTGAAATGGTGGTAATTAATATGTTATTAATTATTGTTTTCTCAAATTGCATTATTTTTCCGATTCAGTGGGGTGAAAATCAATAGCTTGCAACCCCATTGTATAACGCATTAAAGTTTTTTTTGTATCTACCCACTATGAAATGAATTTATGTTTATTATTCAAAAATATTGTTCAGTAATTTAAGTTCTAGCCCTGATGATACTGTCAAAAGCAAAAACGGGAGGCTATTTATAAAATAATAAAGTATAAGTGATACGTAAAACAGTACAAGTGTTTCTTCATTTAAAAGTATGAATATTAGGAAGTTTTACCAAGCGCCGACGATGGAAAATATCAAATAGATAATGCCAAAACCTAAAGAAAGAAAGAAAAGCTTCGCTAAACTCGGAACTGGAGCATACCAAGGCGAGTACAGAACTGACGGCAGCAGGAACACTATGGTTGCTCTTTAATCTCGATATCATGGGAATTGGAAATTGAAATCGGAAATGTCATTTTAAGTAGATACTTATACTATACATACTAGCGGATTAACAACATTTAGTTACAAATAAATTCAACAAATCCTATATAATAACTTATTGTTTTTATTACTATTAGTTTACGTTAGATAGGGTTTAATTTTATTATAGTTTTAATTTTTTTGGTAATAAATAATTAAACTAATTATTATAAATATAATTGACTTAAAATTTTAAGTATATGAAATTAGGTATATTTTTTTTGTAAATGTTAAAATATTTGCACACCAAAATATGATAGAATATGTTGATATACTTAAATATTTTTGTAACATCTCATTTATACGGATATTCCGCAAATAAATAATTTTCAGTTTTAATTTTTTCCTATTAACTGATTGTTAACGATTTGCCAGTGTTGTGTTCAACAGTACCTAAAATGATATACTAGATTCCAATTTCCAATGTTCGAGCTTTAAGAGTAACCCTATATGTACTGTTAATCTAGGTAACGAACGAACGTACAGCTAGCGAAATAATATGTAGTTCTATATTTTTAGAATAAAAAATATGACATAAAACTATAACATACCTGTCACCTCTGTGGTCTAGCTGTTCAGTTGTTGGACTTGACTGCCTGAGGTCCCAGCTTCGAATCACAGGTCGGGCAACAAAAAGAAATTTTTTTTTTCCAATTTTCTAATAAAAAAAAAAGTTGTGGGGTTGTGTGCTCGGCTAGTCGTGGGTGTCCTAGTCGTGCCTCTGCCTATCTCTTCGGTAGTATATGGGCGTGAAGATACTGTAAAATACATGTTTCTGGACAAGTTATAATAATTTCTTATTTTTTTCCTAATAATAAATAAATCACTTTTATTATCCTTAAAGACATTGAAGTTATAGAAAGGGCCTTTGTCAAAAAGAACGACCCCATATAAATCAATTAAATCGGAAGCCATAACCCATCCACAACCGGACTCTTTCCTAATATTGTTTTTTATCTTGGCTAGAACGCCGGTATTTCGTATAAACAAGACCACCATAACTCTCGTGCCAGTTGATCAGATATACCCATAATGGCAATAATGGATCCTGGTCAGCGGCCCGCATGCAAATAAATCTGCGACCTGATGCAATGATGTGTAGAAAATGGGGTTCCGACTCTAATGTTAACAGTGCCCTGTTTTTATATTTCTAACCTTTTTTTAATAAAACGGATTTTTTTTACTGCCATCGTTAGGCAAAGGCTTAATATGTCTTATGACACCGAACAAACGCGAAGCTTGGGGTCGATTCCCGTTGCGGATAGGTAGTTGTATGATGAAAACCTACCTAGATGCCTGTATTACTGAGTCTGTATGCTTATTACATTTATTATAAAACCAATGCGAGCTTGGGGTCTATTCCTGTTGCGGATAGGCAGTTGTATGATGAATATCTAGATGTCTGAATTACTGGGTTTGCAAGTTTATTAAATTTATTATAGTACCTATTAAGTATTTACATTTGATAGTATCGTTTACCAATTCGTCCATCACAGCATATTTGACCGTCGTTATTCGAAGGGTCAGCATACACGCCTTTACGAGGCTAAGGTTTAATTCCTGACGGGGGCAGGCATTTGTGTGATAAACATTTAGATATCAGCATTTCCGGGTCTGGGTTAAGCACCCAATTTATTCTGTTATCAAAGTAAGTATTTAAATGTTTTAGTATAGTTAATTAGCACTCATAACTCAAGTACATAATTTCATTATTTAGTGGTTAGATTAAATTTCTGTAATTCGTCCATGGATAGTTATTTAAATAGTTAGGTAGGTACTTATATTTTATTAATATATATATTTTTATAGAATTTAATATAATGTCGTAAATCAGTATTATATTATTCTAAATTGCATTAGTAATTTGAACATACTTAAGTATTTTAAAGTTAAAGGAATATGTACTTTAAAAATCTTCTTCAAAAATAGGTTTAACACTTTATTTTTGCCTGTTAGTTTCTTAACCATATAAATGTATTATTTAGGTGTTTATTATGTTATAATTTTAATAATTCTATTTATATTATCCCTATGTTAAGGTTAGATACATGATGTCTTCCACTTTTTCTTTATAGATTCTAACTTTAGGTTGTCTCCAAGAAATCTGTACAACGTAAGTTTTGCTTACCTTTTGTTCATTTCCATTTAACATGATCCATGTTTTCTATAAAAATGTGTGTGTACTAAAGAATTAAATAAGTAAATATCTTAAATAAATAAGGTACATTGTTTTAATATTTCGTCATTTCATCCCAGTCATTTGCAATTCGATATAATTACAAATTAATAATTAATTATTTTTAATTACACTAGTTAAAACCATATTTTATTTTGTCTATTTGATAAAACGATATGTATTTAGCAAAACGAGAACGCTCTTTTTTGTGCATTAATACTCGCTTTCATAGTTTTAGTCTATGTTTGACGATAGACACTAAAATATCATCAATGGACACCATAGACACCATATTTAAAGAAAAATCGATAGTCTATCAAGAATTGCTTTTCTAAATATCACAGGGCTATCAGTACCTGCTGTTTTATCCGGAAAATAGGTAGCGATAAAAGTCAGAGCAAATGGCAGTCAATAAAATAAATAGCGATGGCAGGGTGTTCTGTAAATAAGTCGGTGCCTGGGCGCGGGGCGACGATCGTCTTTTTTATTGGCGCCTCGATTGCTCTTGAAACAACGAGTGTAAAGCGGCGGCTACGTTGCGGAATTGCTGATGCTGCTGATTATACGCACAGATAACGAATGAAATTCTTCCTTGTTTTCTTGTAATATTAAGAGACACGTTGACACAATATCAATAGTGTTAACGAAATAAAGCTATTTTATAACAAGTTAACTTTATCTTCCTTAATTTTTTTTGAATGACTAATTTGTTGTTAATCTCGCGATTTTATGCAACTTCACCGAGCTTTGTGGGCCGAGCAGAGTGCTTAGCCCAACTTCCTTAAACAAATTGCGGAAAGTATCGGAAAGATCACATCGGCATTTATACTTCATAATTGATAGAAAAAAGCTTTACTTAACGGAAATTTGTACTAAAGCTCAAATAAAATGATTAAATTTGCAGCTTCTCGCTTAAAATGTATACGTATTATATGTGTACGTATACAGTGCGTAGTGAATGGATAGGACTTGCATATGTTTGGTGATATTAAAACAGTTTAGTAAAAAGTGTGTGTGTGGTAGTATGTGTAATGTTTTATTTTTTGATTCAATGCTCTTTATAAGAATTATTATTGAAAAATATTAGCGTTCCGCACTTCTCTAAACTTAAACTATAAGAGTGCCAAATGACATACTTCTTCGTCCACGCAATTTTCGTAAAAAGGCGTCCAGAGTTTTTGCTTCACGTATTAATACCTATTATGAAAAACTAAACTGGCTCTAAATTTAGCAATTCTACCTAAGAAACACTCAATGTCAATATCTCTTGTTTCTGAGATTCGAGTGAAGATACAGTAATAAAGTATTCAATACGTATCTCCGTTGGTCGCAAGGCGGCGCCGAGATAGATGTATTAATTTGTAAGAATTTGTCCCAGCAGTTCGGACCCTCACCCCATACTAACTGGAATTCTAATCACGCACAACAAGTTCCGTAATTGCACCTAATAATTTCTTTAAATATCTACAATATCCACAATTATTAGGTGTGTTTATTTCGTTTTTTTATCGTTCTTTCCCCGTGTTGGGGAAATTCCCTTCCCTTTGCAGAATAGACCATCTGCCTTCCTGCCAGGCAGCTCGTAAAAAGCAAGCATATGCTTACGTCACTAAAACCATGACATCCTACTAGGTGGTAGAGTTTCGCAGTAATTCACCCGGATTGATACCACCGCCTTACCTATTTCTGCCGCCATAACGTCACGACGTGTTCCGGTTTGGAGGTTGGCACCTACCTGCCAACCTATTCCTGTCGCTATAACGTCAGTGCTTGCCGTTGACGTGCTCCGTTTTGGAGGGTAAGGTTGCCGGTAAACTTACTTTTGCTTGAGGCCTAACATCCCGGCCTCAGGTTGGCAACGCACTATTGTCACCTCTGGTGAATTGACACCCATGGAGGACAGAATTTTGGAAATTCTACTCCCCTTGGGGTGAAATAAGGGTTGAAAGTTTGTATGGAAGACCGTCATTATGTAAGTTAGTAACATAAAACTTTAGTTTTGTGCTACTTATCAAAAATGAGTAGATACGTATTTTAACGTTTCTGGATAAACTAATAAAAAATAAACAAAAAAAAATATAGTATGTACACTTTCTTAACATTGTTGTTGTTGATACGTATTATTACACCCGAATCTAGGAAGAGGTAGGCAAAGGTTATAGCCAGAACACCCATGTAAGCAAATCTCACAATGTGAGAGGTGGTAAGTCCATCGCCAATCGGGTATATCTCCCAGGCAACGTTTTGTTTGTTAAAAAATTGAAAAGCAAATTTGGTTGCCCAACCCGGAGCTTGAACCCGAGACCTCATGAAGTCAAATTCAACACCGTATCGCTAGACCAATGAGGCGGTAACATCTAAGTAATCTGCTATCTGTATACCTTATAATTTAAACAGGAAATTCTTGTGTATATGCAACATACAGTCTAATTTTAGTATTTTTATTATATCTGTATGTAATTCATTCCACCGAAACGGCTTTATCAATTTGAAGATTCGTTAAATGCATTACAATGAACATTGATAAATGACATCTCTGTGATTTACGATTATCGAATTTCATTTAAAACAGACATCATCCTTGATCATCATCGAGTTTGGTCACCCTACTGCTAGTAATCAACAGTCCAATATTATTTTGATGTGATAACGATAAACTAACGAGATCCAACAACTTTTAAACATAAAATTAAAAACAGAAAATCAACTACTTTCCCCCTTGTTGATCCGGGCTCCTTTGTAGAATAGACCATCTGCTTTCCTGTGCCAGGCAGCTCGTAAAAGGCGAGCATAGGCTTGCCGTCACTAACACCGTGACATTTGATTAGGTGGTACAGGTTCGCAGCGACTCACCCGGATTGGTACCACCGCCTTACCTATTCCTGCCGCCATAACGTCATGACGTGTTCCGGTTTGGAGGGTAAGGTAGCCGGTAAACTTATTTTTGCTCGAGGCCTAACATCCCGGCTTGTGGTTGGCAACGCACCATTACCACCTTTGGTGTCTCTAGGCGGCGGGAATTTCTTACCATCAGGAAATCCGTCTGCTTGTTTGCCTTCCAATGTCATAAAAAAAAAATTAAATTGTGCTATATTGTTTGAGTAAATCCAAAACAAATAGCTATTTCTTTAAACTAATTAAATGTCCATTAAAGTCAAGCAAATATTTTAATTTGTTTCAAATGAAGAATATCAATTTATAAAACTCAAACAAACTAATAAATTCACTTATTTATAGTGATCACATGTGTCAGTAATAAAATAAAGTATTTTTACGACGTTCGAAGCAATAACATTTATTATATCTTTTTTGTAGTCGATATTCATGTAATTTAGTCCAGTCCTCCTACCCTGGACCGCCGTGGGCCGAACACAATCCTCCTGGGACTCGTCAGTGCTGAGCGAAACTAATCCAATCACTGCTATTGCTTCTTACACGCCTCCACTTATTTCAATACTTATGACACTGGATTCAGCACCTGAAAGAATCGAAAACGTTATCGTTTTAGTTTTTTCTTTTTTTAATTTCGATATCTTTTTTACCTTTTTTTTAATTTTTATATATTTTCTATCTTTTTTTTAATTTCGATAGTCACAACGAAAAGCACTTTTAATTTAAACTAGCTGTTAATTTAGGCGCAGTAAAACTTAAAAATGCCGACTTCGATTTTAATAAATATGTCATCCAGGTACACAAAAATAAGTTTTTTACTCGATTTTTCTGACTTCATTATTTGTTAGATACAGATTTAGTTGCAATGGTGCCACGTCGGAATAACGTTCTTTCAAATACAATATTTTTTGAAATTGGTTTGGAAATTACTGAGAAATCGATGAATGTATATAAATATATAACATAGAAATACAGGTGTCTTAAATATTACCTCATCCTTTTTTAAAGCTAGTTAAACGTGATGTACTACATTGAGAACCCTTAGTGTATTGAGTATTTAGAGAAAATACTCAAAAAATAACGAAGAAAAGTGCCAAGTATTTTTTTTATATTTAATTATATTAACAAATTTTGGATATTTTATTCCCTTACTTAACTTAATTTAAATTTTTTATATCATATCAGAATATTAAAAAATATCACTCCTCCATATTTAAAAAGATGTTCAAAGTTATCTATTCACCTAACAGTATTGCAATTATTATTTTAATACAATATTTAAAGTCAAATTCGATATGCAATCATGTAAATTAAACTTACTTTTTACCTAGAAATAAAAACTTCATTAAAATGTGAGCACATTAAGTAGCATTTTTCTTAAACGTTTAACTTTAAGAAAATCGTCTACGAGTTGTAGCCGACGCGCTACAAACCGTAGCTTGCGTAGTTAAATGAGCATTGGCGTTCAGCGCTCAATTTACTTAAGCAACTTACCGCTATCAGCGTTGGGCCCGCCTCGCAATACACAGATTATGCTAATTGTCGATTGTAATTCTCTTATCATTCTTTGTCTACCAACCTAAGACACGTCAAACTAAATTACCTATCATAAGGCTGAGCCTACACTGTCGTCACGACAGTTTTAAGACAGACTATTGCGTTACAAAACGGAGACAGGCAATCTTGGAACAAAACGACTCATAAACAAAATTATCTGCTGTATACTAACTCTACAAATATTATAAGGAGGAAATTTTTGATTTTTTGTTTGTTTGTTTGAAATTCTTTCATCTTTAGAAAGCTATTTTATCCCTGATTGACATAGGATTTAGTTCATCAAAATCGGTGAAGTAGAAGTTAGGCAGGCGAAGCTGCGTGAAACTGCTAGTATGTATATAAAAATGAATCCCCATTTTGCTCGGTCATGGCATCACATATTAACGGTTTAACAAATTTCGCTAATTATTTTTTTGTTGTGTTGATTATATTATTGGTAGGAGAAGGATCACATAAAGAAAAAACCGGGAAATTTGCAGGGAAGACAGGAAAAACAATACTTTAATTTTTCTATGTACAAACTGTCAGTAACTTCAAGCGATACGAAGTTCGTGGGGTCGGCTAGTGAAAATGTAATACCTATAGCTCACACAAATTTAGTCTAACTCCAAAGATAGCAAATTATATACTTATGTAATGGGTGTTCATCAACGATTCTAATACTTATATAAATTTTATTATAAATTATAAATAGGTACTTGAATACCAGAATAAATTTAATATTTAATTTTAAAATTATTTAATACCAACAAACACTGAACCGACAAGTCTGACTATTGAAGCCGTCACATTATTTTTATCGTTTATCTTAAAACTAACGCGACTACAATGTGCGCTCAGCTTAAAGTTCACTGAAATGTTCAATTCCATTATTATTACATCCAATAGAAAACATTTGCTATTATAGCAATGAAGTTTAAGACACCTACGGCCAATTAGTCACGAAATCGACTATGTAAGGAACGATGAGGTATATTAAAGATGGGCGCTAAGGTAGGAGATCGCCGGTCAGAGGTAATGGACGAGGGGAATAGCTATAAGTCACCCGGCCATCCGATAGCAGCGAATCAATGACCGCCCCACTATGATACATGGGATTACCCGCCGTTTATAGTTTTAGCTGTGGCTACCGAATTAATACTGCGGAAATATCTCGTATAAATTTTTATTACTGTCCTACGTTCATTAGTGGATTAATATTGTAATAGCTGCTGTACCATCAAAATTTAGTGCATAAAAGTATTTGCATTTATATGTGATTTTTTATGTATATGTGTTTATCCGAGACTTAGCGTAGAATAGTTAAGTTTTCATACAAATTTTCATCCTCTATTACAGTCGTTTAGAGGTTAATTTTTGAAAAATAGACTATGTTTGAACCTGGATCTTTAGCTGTAATCAAATCAAATTTCATTAAAATCGGTTTAGCGGTTAAGCCGTGAAAGAGTAACAGCCAGACAAACTTTCGCATTTATGATATTAGTATACTTTATACAAGCAAATCGCTCAGGTATTATCCGAAGGTTAAAAGTCTCTTAAACCGATGTATTTGTATGAAGATAGTTACTATTGTAAAGAAAACTAGGCACGTCTGTTACGGCTATTTTCCGGTGCGAAGAGTAAAGCATTTTAAAAATAAATTTCTATTATTACACAAAGGGCGAAGCGCAGATACATAGACCAAATTCGTCCAACACATTGAACGAAAAAATAAAAGATCTTTACGTCCGTACAACTAGGAAAAGACTACATACAACAGTAATTATAGCACTTCAATGACGGACGACGATTATTTACGTGAGATTTAAAAAGAACAATTTTTTTTGCTGTCCGACATGAAATTCATACCGGGACCTCATGAAGTCAAGTCCAACAACAAACAACTAGACTACAGAGGCTACACAGATTGAACTAAGTTATTAAATAACCTATCCGGTCTATTCAACGCTGGACACTTGTCACAAGCAGTATTGTCATTGTTCCAGAAACCGAGTTAAGGGTCGCATCCTGTCAGAGCTGGTCCGTGTTTTAGGATGGAGGGGTGCTTGTTAGTGAGAACGTGCCGCGGAGCTTGCCGGTAAACACGTGGGTAGATAACAATCTATTTGGATTGCCTCTATATTTCATTTTCCCCGTATTCCCTCCTAACTAGATACACGAATCACGAGGAAATACGGGATCCTTTAAAATAAAATGTCTATTTGTTCTCGTGAGAATTTATAACACGATCTTTACTGTTTCCAGGCTCGAACCCGTTAAGATATCACAAATATTTCATAACGACCAAATAATTGTAGATAATTTGGTCAAAATCAAAATCGGTTCTGTAATTTGCGTATTTCTAATTTATTACAAGGATAGGTACGAATCATTAGGTTTACCAATATGTTTATTGATATTATACCTGAATATTCGAATCACTGCCTTGTTGGTCAAGGGTTTTTAAATACACTGAACATAAAATGTAAGACTATGTTTCGATTTCAGACAGATGCCTTAATAATAAACACACCCTTGTTTCTGGGTGTTTATTAATTTTATTTCTGTGTTTATGCATTTAATTTTAAATCTAACAATGTCATTGAGACTCATATCTCAAAAGTACATATAATAATTTTGTACATTGATTTCAGATAGGTTTGTGAGATGTGTCCAGAAATATTTATTAAAAAAAGTATCTTCACGCCCATATCCCCGAAGAAGTGAGCAGAGGCACAACCAGGGCACCCACGACTAGCTGAAGACACTAAGCCCCACAATGTAATAGGTGGCAAGCCTATCGCCAACCGGGCACATTTCCAATCCCGAGCAACATTTTTATTTATTCATATATGTAATATATATACAATAAGGATAAATAAATTAAGTTTAAAAAAATAACTTTACATATCTGTCACACGCCTTCGTGAAAATTCGACGGGTAAGGTATGCAACTCCTCGACCTACAAGGCAAGTTATATGTAATTACATAACTAATCTTTATCTTAGACGTGTTAGAATGAATAATGCGCGGTTCATATAATCAAGAAACTAGTCGTTTTACTTACGAATGGTAGATATTTGTACGAATAGTAAAATATCTTACTACGGTCGTTCGTTAACGATAGTTAACCCAAAACATTTTGTGTAACTATGAGCAATGTTACGTCAGTTTAAGGTGAACTACCAATGGATGTACTAACGGGTTACGGTTTGTTGAAAATAGGAACCGAGCTTGAATGTAAGATGCTTTACAGTCAGCATCCGGGGTGTGAATATACGGTTAGTTGGGCAGTATTTGTTCTAAGATAGTGTCGGTCAGCCAATAAGTTAAGCACACGGAACCCCCTATTTTGGAAGCAAATGCAATCATGGTCCAGGAAACCGCACTGACTCTTAGCACGCAATTGGAATACTTGAACACAATATTGTGAAAACATTAGGTCTAATTTTTTTTTTGCAGGCATTTTTTTACATTTGGCGGATCAGCCAGTATGTAGAGAAGCTATATTACGTTCATTTAAAAGAAATTGTTAATCGTGTGAATTGAAGGATAAAAATAATCGTGTTGTGCATCTGTCTCGTCTTCACCTAATAAACCAGTCTTAATCAGTCCTAACTATATGAAAGACCTGCTATTAAATAAATTAAAAAAAATGTGTCAATGTGAAATAGTATAAAAAGGTTACCATACCATTGCTGAATATTTATCAGACAAAAGTACTTGGGATTAATTACTCCTCATACCAATCTCTTATTAATAATAATGTGTGAATTATTACTAATTAATTTATTTATAATAAGGAAAAAAAGACAAGCCCGCTGAGTTCGAGGCCCATATAAATTTTCTTGAGGTCCCAGATTTATCTCTGGGCCAGACATAAAAAAGTAGAAAATGTATATATACTAGCATATACTAGCTGTAGATGAATCACGCAATTAGATAAGTGACAACCTATCGCCAACCAGGTACATATCCAATGCCGGAATCTCGTGATGATGAAGTCAAGTTTAAAACTGGACTGCTGGACCATGGCATAAGTCACATATTTTTTTATAATTTATTTACTGACTAAACACATAATAATAGTTGAAGTAGCATTTAAAAAACCCCAAAGGTTTGTTAAAACAAAAATGCTACCGTCGTCATTTTATATAATACTTAGTCTGGCCATAAATACTGTTACACTTAAAAATAAAAAAATATTACATTTGAATTTCGAATCTGTCATTTTTATACGATTGTTCATTGTGTTTTC
>NJDD01009118.1:141620-160217 GCA_002245505.1 Calephelis nemesis
TTATGTATTAAACTAACACACTGTAAAAGTAATATATGTTATTTGCAGTTAAAAAAATATTTTTTTTCTTTATTACAATATTTATGGCAAGACTAGGTATATTATATTCTATATTATTTTTCTCAAATACAAATTAATTTAGAATTCGCTTAAAATGTAATCTAAAGATTCTTTGTCTAGTTTGTATCTTTTATTATCTACCATCCTTTTTTGTCTATTTTAATTGTATCTTTTATTCTTTGGACTATCATTATCTAACTTCACGTTGCATCCAAAGTAAATTATCCTATGAAGTGCTAAAGTCTTTATCACTAAACGCTTGAATGGCTGCTCTTGAGCTACAGATACCAAAGGGGTTTTATTATTTTTTAAGTACGCGCTCGTTTGCACGCGAATGGGCCACTTAACCACGAAGACAAGCCGCAAGTACGTTTCCTCCCTGTGCTAACTCTGAAGCATTTTTATGCGATATAGTTCGGCCACGCTTTTTACATGTTTTGGGAAAACAGTTTATTTGGATGGCTATACATATCCTAAATGACTTCTGTGTTAACGATGTAATAAAACGGACAGTTTTACGAGTCCATATAAGTTGGCAACAAGCTATCTCTCGTTATCAATACAATCCGGCGCTTGAAGAGGTCTCTGACAGGTATGACATGAAATCGAAATTTGCTCGTAGCATGGAACGTGACTCGGCTTACAAATAAGGCTACGAACGCAAAAAATGTTGATGGGAACCTATTTCCATGTGAATGATATAATACAACGCAGTGTTTTGAAAAGTGTGAAAATTTAAAAAGATTCCGTAAATGCAATTTCTTTATTTGCAAATGCAAATTTATGTATTGCAACTTTTAAATCATTAGCTTCTTAATAAACATGAACTAAAGCACGCGAAGTTTAAAGTCAATACTATTAGTTATAAATTAGTGTCAATAATAAAATATAAATTAATAAACATGAAATTGAGTCTTTAAAATAACTCTGATCCTGATAATCTGATGCTGCTTGAAAGGTTAGTGAAAATACTTATTTAATTGGTAATTTAAAAAACGCGTGAGTTAAAGAAATATAAAAAATATGTGAATGTGAGTTTAAGAGATAATGTATGTACTCGTACAAGTTCAAATTAAAAATACTTTTATTCAATGATTCTTTGATACGAAGATTATGTTTCACTTCTTCATGATGTTATTCAGTAAAAGTATATCTATGAAAACGCAGGTAATATGTTCTTTGAATATCGACGCTTGTCAATTTCTTTCACCCCATCTCACTATTATATCAGGGTAAGATGTTTTAGATCCCTTGTCTATTTCATTCATTGTTATCGTTCAAGAATATAGAAATTTTGACAGTAAAGGAACCTCACATTTATTAATAATATTATACCCACTCTTACAAAGAAAAAATGTAGAGTCATTTCGAAATTTCATATTAAATTATTTTTGTTTCTTAAATATTTTTTTAGTACTTTTACTGAATTTGAAATAATATATTTTTTCGGTTTTTTGTATTGCATTCATCAGTCTATTTTATCCTATTCGTATCTTTAAACCTTTTTTACGAAAATTGCGCGAACTGAGGAGTATTAAATTTGGCGCACTTGCAGTTAATGTGTAAGAGATAATATTGCTTAAAAGGTTCATTTAATAAAAAAATAAAAACATTACACATACTACCATGAATTTGACACACATAAGTAAAAATGTTGATAATGATAAAAGCGCGTAAACTAAATTCATAATGTTTGGAAACAAAGTAGTTGTTCTTGATAAATGAAGATGGCGTTCTTATCTTAAAATTTTGATCACTGGACGACCACTAGTACTTTTCTCAAATGTATTTTTAAGCTATTCAAAATTTTTGATTTTTATTAGATATCGGGTTAAGGCATACATTTTGAAAAAGTAATTTTTGCATTTTTCGAAATAATATTTCAAATTTAAAATAATAATGACTATTGTTCTTTTATTTCTCCGTCTTCGTCCGGGCTCCTTTGCAGAATAGACCATCTGCCTTCCAGCCAAGCAGCTCATAAAAGGCTGGCATAGGCTTACCGTCACTAACACCGTGATATCTAACTCGGTGGTAGAGTTTCGCATTGACTCACCCGGATAAGTACCACCGCCTTGCCTATTCCTGCCGCCATAGCGTCATGATGATTGACGTGTTCCGGTTTGGAGAGTAAGATAGTCGGCAAACTTGCTTTTGCTCGAGGCCTATCATCCCGGCCTCAGGTTGGGAACGCACCATTACCACCTTTGGTGTCTTTAGGCATCGTCAATTTCTTACCATCAGGAAATCCGTCTGTTTGTTTGCCTTCCAATATCATAAAAAAAACTTTATTTTTGCAAATACGAATAATCGTTACATCACAAGGTTCGTAATCTACTTTCTCCCTATTTTATCCACGTCCCTACACTTAATCTTACGAAAAGGAAATGTATATTATAAACATAAATACCACCAACCCAATAGTAATAACGATTATGGTTTCATTTGTATTTAATAACCGTTAAAACGCGAAGAGAACTTGCGGAATCTCTAATTTGTAACCCTCCAGAGGTCGCGGTGAGCGACAACGCATTTGATTCTTATTCATAGAGCAGGGGTCGGGCCGACCGCGACCTAACGATTTGATAATGTATTCACTTGATATAGCGGAAGGTGGTACTTCGCGAGTACCGCATTAAAAAACCAATTACAGCGTAACCAAATCGCACCGCCGCTCATAGCTATTTGTCAGACTCCGGAGGGATAAAAATATATTTAAAATTTAATTTCACGCAATTTAAAAATTGGGGGACAGCGGGTATTATTTTATATTGGGCGTCGGTTACGAAGTTTATTAATCAATTGTAATGCTGAAATCTTATTATGTATAATCAAAGGGGTTGGTTGTTGAATGTGTTTTTGTTCAAGAGTATGATCTGATTAATGCTTTACTACGTACTCGTGTGTACAACTATTTGTTAATGTAGTTTTAACTACTACCTGTCAGGAGCATGGCCCAGAGAGGGGCAAGTTAATACGGAGATTGAGAAAAATATGAACGGTATGAACGGTCCTCGACTTTTGACTTGCCTTTCATTTCCCGCTTAAATAGGAGTAAAGTAGTAGTAAAAGTACAAGAATAATCGATCAAGCAACTTAAGTTAAAGACATAAGACTGTTTGTTTTATATCTGTCAACTGTTTTAGAATCTCTAGGGGAGGTCAGCTGCCTCTCTTGCCCCCCCTTGGCGACGCCCTTGCCTGTCAAAAAATTCTCAAGCCACATTGTTTGTGGCTCCACACTCCTCAGTATCGGCTTGACCAACTTTTATTTGGTACTAGCCGATACGGTGAACTTCGTGTCGCTTGATATTAGCAGCTACTAACTGTGTTTATGGATTTAAAAGAATTACCACGCGAAATGGGGATTTATTTTTACATAAGAAGATGTATGAGAATATTGATTATACTTATTAAGTAATACCACTAGGTGAAAAAATATTAGGCAAAACAATATTTGTTTTGTCATTTAGCATCGTTATATGAATGAACAATATATCAACCATATTTAAGTTTAGTAAAAATTGTCCTTACCTACTCACGTCATTACGACATAACGCACAAGACATGTTTGAAAAGAACAAACCCATCAAACTACTTTGCAATACTCTACAAAAAATAGGGTCAGTTACGCCTGACTTACAAAAATAAATAATAAAGTTAAGACACGACAGTAGTCCATATTCATTAGTACTCAACCTGCTAGATGATAGTTACATAATGTCACAAAGCTTAGCCATGATTTTTACAATTCAAAAAAATAAAATTAAAACATAACCTGTCAGAAGTAAAAAATGTTTTTTTATTCTGTTTTAGACGTGGATAGGCGTAGGCATAGTGTAACAAACAGCCGCCCTAATACAATAACGGCCGGAACAAACTGCGCTATAAAATATCACCAGTGAATAAATCAGTTTTGCTGTGATGCGCCCAACCCTCTGCCTTCTGAACTATCAGCGATTTATGACCTTTGAAAATTATGGCCAAAATAAATATTAATTGAACAATAATAATAATCGTTCAGTAGTTATTAGTGACTACTGTTAGTACATTTACAAGGTCGAGTTTTTAAACTCAAACGCATGCATTGTGAATGAAATATTCATTATTTAGTTTTATAATATACAATCCAGAAAAGATGGCTGCAGTTTTTTCGTAATTATTGAGTTTTGTATGCCGTCATACATATTGAGTAAAATTAGTCAATCTTGGTAGTATTTTGTAAATTTTGTGAATATGTCGGTTTTCCAGAACAGTATGACTTGAAAATATTCTAACCAAAAGTGAAAAGGCTCCCCTTAGTTGAGTGAATTCATCTAGGCTTTTCATCTGGTGGATTTTTACTCATTACACTGATCCCATCCTAAAAAAAAGTAATTACGAGTTTTCAAACAGTTAATTTGTCTGCCCAGGTGGCATTTGTGTGATAAAAGTCATTGTTTAGAGTTTGTATTTCCGGGTGTGTCTATTTGTTAAAAATTGTATTAGTACATTTTTTAAATATTTCTATGTATTACGGCCGCACTGAGAAATACCAATTAACCTTTATTCTGTCATTAAGTCGCAACTATGTATGGGTATATCAGCTAATTGTCTAATTAAAAGATTGTTAAGGTATCTGAGTTCCATCGTTACTATCGTTGACTAACACCTGCAACAAAAGAATATTTTTATGATATTGGAAGGATACAAGCAGACGGATTTGGTCCCCCGTGTTGGTCCGGGCTCCTGTGTAGAATAGACCATCTGCCTTCCTATGCCAGGCAGCTCGTAAAAGGCGAGCATAGGCTTGCCGTCACTAACACCGTGACATCTGACTAGGTGGTAGAGTTTCGCAGCGACTCACCTGGATTGGTACTACCGCCTTACCTATTCCTGCCGCCATAACGTCATGACGTGTTCCGATTCGGAGGGTAAGGTAGCCGGTTGAGTTACTTTTGCTCGAGGCCTAACATCCCGGCCTCTGGTTGGCAACGCACCATTACCACCTTTGATGTCTCTCTTTCTTACCATCAGGAAATCCGTCTGCTTGTTTGCCTTCCAATGTCACATAAAAAAAATCCTGATAGTAACAAATTCACGGCGCGTAGAGGCACTGAATGGTGTGTTGCCAACCTGAATCGTGCAAACGTAAGCAAACGACTTTGAGCAAAAGTAAGTTTACCGGCTTTTTTATACTCTGAACCTGAATACATCAACGGCAACCACTGAAGTCATAGTATCAGGCATAGGTAAGGTACAAATCCGGACCAGTCGCTGTGAAACTCTACCTAGTTAATTTAGTTAATATGTTAGTGACGGAAAGCCTACGTTTGCCTCTTACGAGCTGTTGAACTGTTGGAACAGGAAGCTAGATGGTCTATTCTGCAAAGGAGCCCGAACCATCACGAGGTAATTCACTTACTTTGGAGTTAAACTAAAACAAAAGTATCTTTACGCCCATATCCCCGAAGAGGTAGGCAGAGGCACAATCAGGGCACCCACGACTAGCCGAAGACACTAAGTCCCACAATGTGATATAGGTGGCAAGCCTATCGCCAGCAGGGCACATTTCCAATCCCAACCAAAATTTTTTTTATTAGAAAATTGGAAAAATCCAATTTTCTTTTTGTTGGCCGACCCGAGATTCGAACCCGGGACCTCAAGCAGTCAAGTCCTACACCCGGACCGCTAGATCACAGAGGCGATAAACTAACTTGTTCATAAGTCATGTGTCCAGCGATGTTTAATTATTTTTATTAAAATACTTTCCTGTCGTATTCATAGTGCTGGTTCGGGCTCCTTTGCAGAATAGACCATATGCCTTCCTGCCAGGCAGCTCGTAAAAGGCGAGCAAAGGATAACCGTCACTACAACTAGGACTGTGACATCCTACTAGGTGGTAGACTTTCGCAGCCACTCGCCCAGATTGGTACTACCGCCTTACCTATTCCTGCCGCCATAACCGGTTTAGAGTTAGGTAGCCGGTAAGCTTACTTTTGCTCGAGGCCTAATATCCCGGCCTCAGGTTGGCTGTTACGCACCATTACCACCTTCGGTGTCTCTAGGCGGCATGAATTGCTTGCCATCAGGAAATCCGTCTGCTTGTTTGCTTTCCAATATTATAAAAAAATAGTTCATTAGTTCTATTATATCCACTGAAGGTACAACATACGAAGGTGTCATGCGTAAAGCGTAAGCGTAAAATGCAGCATCAGTATTCGGGGCAGGAAGCGTAAAACGGCTGCGGAATATTGCTTCGGCGCCCTTCTTGCACTGATTGAGCCGCGACAAGTTAAACCATTTGAAACAATTTAATAGAGATCAAAAATTCAGGACCCTACGACACCCGCACTAACTTTTGAAGTTTTTCCCTCGCTTAAAGGGATTATCGGTGAATGTAATGCTCTGGGGGAAATATAATAGGTTTTGTGGATATTTTTTGATTTTTTGTGATGAAAATTAATCTTAATTTCTATTGTGTTAGGTGTGAATTATAACACTGCGTGATATCAAGTAAAAACATATTTATCTTATACATATATAAAATTCTCGTGTCACAATGTTCGTTCCCGTACTCCTCCGAAACGGCTTGATCTATTCTCATGAAATTTTATGAGCATGTTGAGTAGGTCTGAGAATCGGCCAACATCTATTTTTCGTACCCCTAAGTGATAAGGTTGAGTAAATCAATTTTTTTTACTAAAATCATATTTAAAATATAGTAGAACGTCTGCCGGGTCAGCGAGTATTTATATAAATTATTGAATACGTAGCAACATTCTTGATTAAATATATAAATAAATATCCCCGGACGAATCAAATTTATCTAACCCTAAGGGAAGAAAATGATACGCTACGCAAAACATGGGAATAATAAATAGATACCAGTGTAAATAATTAACCAAATCAGGGAATACAGATAACTATGTTCATCAAATGCCTGTCCCCTTCGGGAATCGAACCCGAGCTTCGTAGTGCATCGGTGGAGAAACTTTTTGATTTTTGATTGGATTAATTACCTTTTGATAACAGTACCCTTATACGTGAAGCATACTAGGTGGTATAATTTTGCAACTATTTGCTATTATTGGTATTATACTGTACACTTCATAATATTTATGTTGGCAGTTCTATTGCCACCATAGCTATTTATATTAACTTACCTTCCAATATCCTACAAAAGTGTGTATGCATTTTACATAAGATAGAAATGAAACTTTTTCATATTTATAAAGTATCATTATTTTATATTTAAATTCTGCTAAAATAATTTATTACGTTCTCCTTTTTTTACCCTGACGCATAAATGTTTCATTGAGTTTCAAGTCACAACGGGTGTCAAAGTGTAAAGAAGTTGCACTTCAAAAATAAGGTAAATAATAATCAGTATTCGTCTCTATATCTATAGTATACTTCCTTTATGGACAGTTACTTTACTCTTTGTAGTATACTAGCGGCCCGGTACGTGCTTCGCTACTTATATGACCGCATGAATGACATAACACAACAAAACAAAAAAAACAACTGAAAAAAAATTCAATTTCAATATACAGCACAAACTCCATCTAAAAGAAGTTTCAATTTGTCTGAAAAGTACACTTTTCTTTCTTTTTTAAGTTTTGGCATTCACGTTAGTATTTTGCCATTCGTCAAGTAGAAATTTGCATCAAATTTTATATCAATTTTAATCAATTATAATTAGTCATCAGTCATAAGTCGTCAGTAAGTCATGTTGAGTAAAGCAGCGGCCTCATTACACAAGCTCATGTAAGGAGATTTGGCGGCAACGAGAAAATACATGATTTTTACATGATTATTTCATTTGTGCACTTTCACTGAACAAAATTATACAAAATGCCACCAAAATTGACTAATTTCACTCAATATCAACACGAAATTCAATGATTATTAAAACTTCGACCATCTTTTTTCTCAATGGCGCCAAAACTCGAAAAATACCCATTTACAAAATTATCCGCCATTTTTTGAATTTATTTGTTACAAAAAACGTGACAAAATATGAAGAACCGCTTTCCCGATTTTATACAAACTTCACATAAACCATCTTCTAAATAGTCCGAACAAAGCCTAAACATTTGGTTTGGATAGGTGAGTCCGTTCTAACTCAAGAACTAAAATAGCAATTTCATAGATTTATATATTTTTGATAGATTTATATTTTCCCTTTGTTGGTCCGCTGGGTTCATGACCTATTCATCTGCCTATCTGCAAAGCAGCTCGTGAGAGGTGACTTTGAGACAACACACCTATACTATCTATAGTACTTATAAGCCACGTTTGTCTCTTGCCATGTGACTATAGAGTTACGCGCTTGTTCGCTGGCCCCTCATATAAAAAAATCTCTAATTTTCCACACATGATACCAATCTCATAAATAATTTGATGTTATCCCCAAATCTAATTTGTTATATACTTAACTTCTTTACTAGAAAGCTATCAACGTAAATATCTTCAGGATTTTAACGGACTCCAATACTAAACTTCGCTGTTTGTTCAAAATTGAACTTTACTTACATGGAATAGATATATATTTTGGATTTCTCCATCGTGAGAGATACGACTCTCTTCGTTTTTTAAGAGATTGATATGCAATTGCGTTATGATAGGATCAGGGTTAAGCGAAGCATCCTAAGGTATAGCTCTGAAAATAGCTCACGGGAAGTACAACTCTATGATTTCTATTTGTTATGAAAAAATATTTTTATATCACAACTTTCGCCTGTATAAAACAATGAAGTTTTCGTCTTTTAAAGATATCTCTGCTTCTATGAAAAACATAACTTCGATTTAAAATCTAATTATCATAATACGAGTATTAATACGTGAAGCAAAAAATTTTGACCCCCCTTTTTACGAAAATTGCGTTGACGGAGGAGTATCAAATGTGTGTAGGAGAAGTGCAGAACGCATGATAATGTTTATAAAGTGCATTAATTAAAAAAATAAAACAATACACGTGCTACCATGCACAACACACACAAACAAAAATTTATAAAGTTTGAAAACAAAGTAGTAGTCTTGAGAAATGAAGATGGCGTACTTATCAACAAGATATTAAAATGTATTATGGTCAAATTTTGACCAATAGGCGACCACTAGTATAAAAGAAAACCGTGTTACACTATTTATAACTCAAGAACTACTGAAGTGATTTTGCTGAAAATTGACAGGGAGTTAGCTTAGAGTCATTAGATGTACTTAAGATACTTTTTAACAACATATTAATTTTTCCATACAAACCGAACGGGTGGAACGAAGTTCGCCGCAGCAAATAGTTGTATATAAAACCGTTTAAATAGCGTCAAATTAAAGGTAAATACCGATCGCAATTCGTGACAACTTTCAGCTAATATACATACGTATCTTCACGCCAAGTCCCTTACAGGGTAGGCGAAAAGTATTGACAGCCAAACCTTACGGTCCTGACAAACCTACATTGCTTCCTCCACATTCATTATGCTTTTCATACAATCACACCGGTTTCGGATATCCTACTAATGTTATAAATGCGAAAGTTTGTAAGGATGTGTGTATGTTTGTAACTCTTTTAGCTCGAATGGCTAAACGGATTTGTCTGAAATTTAGAACACAGATAGATTGTGACCTGGATTAATATATAGGCTACTTTTAATCCCGATTGCACAACGGGTTCCTGCGAAAACGCGGGCGAAGTTAGCAATTTATATTGCTAATATAAGCAAAGTTTATTAGTTTTGTAACGTTCTAAAATCGTTCTCCTATTGTTTCCAGAATTTTATGAACCTGCGATTTTCTTCACGACTGTCTGTATTTACTGTTTGGCGATGATTTGACTGTATCGTGATGGTGTTTGAGAAGATGTCGTGTCAGTGTGATGACGATGCTATGCCGTTATCGTGACGAAGTTGTGACAATCTTGTGAATGTGTGTGTGTTTTGTTGGTGAGGTTCAAACGCACAAAACTGCAAAGACCGACTTCAACCTCAATAAATAAGTCATCTAATTACACTAAAGTTGAGTATCTTCCTCAATTTCTCTGGGATTCCATAAGCAGATTCAGACTTAGCGGCAAAAAGACCATCTCGGAAGTACGCTCTTTCAAACAAACAATAAAAATGAATTCACAAATCGATTAACATAATTAAAATAAAAATTTTACTCCTGTAAGAGTCGAACATACAAACCTAGTAGTAATAGTAGTAGTATCTTCACGCCCATATCCCCGAAGAGGTAAGCAGAGGCACAACCAGGGCGCTTACGACTAAGTCACGACACTAAGTCCCACTTTGTGATAAGTGGCAAGTCTATCGCCAACCGGGCACATTTCCAATCTCGAGCAACTTTTTTAATTATTTTTTTTAATTGGAAAAATTCAATTTTCTCTTTGTTGCCCGACCCTAGATTCGAACCCGGGACCTCAAGCAGTTAAGTCCAAGTCCAACAACTGAACCGCTAGACCACAGACACATATAAACCCTCTTTTTGGTAGTCGATTAAAAGGCAATGATATTGAAACCACTGACTGGTAATTCATAAAAGTAACACTTTGTAATAAAGAAAATATTTTTTGGAAGACGTGGCAGCATGGCCGAAAGGTCTCAGCCGCTCCCAGACAGTGACAAATCAACTTAAAAAAAGAGTTTTTAGCGTGGTCGTAATATTTTCTTAATTAATAAACTCCATGTTAATAGTGAAATTGGTTAATTTAGGTGGTAATTCGTTCAATTTTGTTTAGTTAAAGTGCACAAGTGAAATAATTACTAAGAAATCAATAATGTTGCAGCATGGCCTCAAGGTCTTAGCCGGTCTCAGAAAGGGACAAATGAACTCCAAAAAAAGAAAAAGGAAAATATATTTTTATAAATATAACTTAAGCAAAATTTAAATTATATCTTACAAAAGTCCCTGCAAAGGATTATTGCGAGGTATAATGGTGCAGAACGTCTTCCTCCATCGATTCATCCGATAAGTACAACGGACCGGAACGATTTTGCTATTCGCATCAATCGTATTATCGATTGCCAATAACAGTACTTGTTAGAGCAACGTATTGTGACGTGTTTTTATTTCTTTTTGAGATAACCGATTGTTTTAGGTCTTACTAGCTTTTAGCCGCGGCTTCACTTGGTTTTTAGTCATTAAAAAGTGTCCCATGCTACTTTTTTATGAAATTGGAAGGAAAACAAGCAGACGGATTTCCTGATGACGCCTAGGGACACCAAAGGTGGTAATGTTGCGTTGCCAACCGGAGGCCGGGATGTTAGACCTCCAGCTAAAGTAAACTTACCGGCTACCTTACCCTCCGAACCGGAACACGTAAACAGCAAGCACTGACGTTGTGATGGCAGGAATAGGTAAGGGGTGGTACCAATCCGGGTGAGTCGCTGCGAAACTCTACCACCTATTCAGATTTTCTACGTTTTATTTGCCTGGTTGACCTGTAGCAATTTAATGGTAAATTTTTAAAATCAATTTTGTAGTTTCAATATTTGTTTGTAAATAAACAACGAATAATTATAAATAAATAAAATATTTGTATGTATAGGCAAAACCATTAAGCTATAAGTTTAAAACCACTTAAACCGAACGCTTTTGATAGTTCTAAAGTGTCCATTTCATTTCGTAGAGTCTATTATTGTGGTCGCTATTGCTATTATAAGTCATTCAAGGAAGATAATCCTTAAAATCAATTTTATAAATCTTCTTGCTCGTTTGATGAAATTCAAGAAAATCTTATAGCTTGCATCTATGCGCAGCTCGTAATGTCTTTGATCGCAATCCTTTCAAAGTATCAAACCTTTCACTCAGGATTATATTTTTAATACACATAACTCAAACACAATCTTGACTAATCGGATCTCGTAAAACGACCGGTCATTTAGCAAACAGTCGTCAGTCCGTGAACGTTCGACTATCTAAAGTATAGAGATAATGTCTGGGGGTTACGAGCCTCCCGGGCACAAGCAGGGGTAGTCAAGAATAATGTAGAGCGCGGGGCGACATTTGCACTGAACTGCCGCCGACCTCTGCCTCTTACTTATGCGGTTTTTAATATTTTTATTGTAATGCCGTTGGTCACTTCGGCATAGAAGTGGAGTAGAGACGCCTCGAGAACATTTTTGAAGTGAAAACTTTTTTAGTGACGTGCATTTTTTTATGGGTAAAAAATGTTAAACTTGCGTTATAAATTAAATAAATTTAAAATGACAGTACTTTTCTAAAGACAATTAAAGCAATTCATCCAAAATTATTCCCTAATCATTACTTTTTTAAAAAATTCACAATGGTAATACTCAAGCTTTCGCTGGTACTCCCAAAGTGCATCCCGTTGATTTTTTAACATACATATAAACTTATACAAGCTGTTGCCCGCGGCGTTTCCCGCGTAGTTAATGGTTCCACAGAAACATTTTTTTCGGGATAAAAACTATGTGTTAATCCAAGTTACACTCTATGTGTGTGCCAAATTTCATGAAAATCGGTTCAGCGGTTTTTGCATGAATGAGTAATAAACAAATAAACAGACTTTCGCATTTACAATATTAATAAGATATACGCAGAGCATCGTACTTTAAATTAGACGGAAAAAACTCTACATGTGAAGCGCTAAAATTACGTAATATTAGAATAACAATAGGCGAATATCGACATATCATAATATAAATACGTAAAGCAAAAACTTTGGACCACTTTTTACGAAAATTGCGCGGACGCAATTTTCGTAAAAAGTGGTCCAAAGTTTGTATGTAATTTGGGAGTATGTAATTTGGGACACTTATAGTTTGTGTAAGATAAGTGCAGAACGCTAACATTTTTCTATAATAATGCGAATAACGTGTACAAAATCAATAAATAAAATGGTACATATACTACCATGTATTCGACACACACCAACAAAAATATGATAATAATAAAAGATCACGCAAAATATATTTATAACGTTTAGAAAAAGAGTTTTGGCGCAATCGAAAGAGAAGGTGGTCGAAGTTTTTTCATGTACTTATATCCTCGTTGCTGCCAAATCTGACTATATGAGCTTGAATAATGAGGACACCGCTTTACCCAAGACCCTGACATGACTTATTGACAAATTATGACTGATTATAATTGAATTCCAATTTTGATAAATTTGATGCAAATTTCTACTAGACTAATAGCAAAATATTAACGCGAATGCTAAAACCGAAAGAAAGTAAACGTTTAAAAACAAAGTATTTGTTTTTGATAAATGAAGATGCCGTTCTTATCAGATGGTTTATTAGCAATGGAGCCTTAATATTTTTTGAGCATTATATTTCAATAATTTTAATTGAAAACTTATAATTAAAATTTATTATGGATTTATGGAATTTCGGCCACTGTACTATACAAATCTAAAATCTACACCCGAATGTAACGCACTCCTCACAAGCAGATCCGTAAAGAAACTAGCAAGCTTAACTTTTTTCATTTGTAAAAGAGACTGTCTAAATTTTAACTGAAATCTCCGTTTAAGTTTTAGCCTGTTTAAGAAAAACGTGTAAAAAACAGATGCTGCATGTTTCCCGACACCCTCGCGGTCACTAATATTCCTGGCCCGACGGCGGTCACCATAAAACTGCCCATTAACCAAACCTTATTGGCATCGAACAAAGTCGATATGTAGGAGTGCCACCATATATGTTTAACCTTCTTACCATAAAACTATTTGCCAATCTTTATCAAGTTATTATGAACTCCTACTGTCATAAAAATAATCTAATGTCATATTAGATATAATTGTATAAATTGTATATTTATCTAACCCTGTATAGAAAAACGATGGGTTGAATTCCGGGAGTGCCGGTAGAAGTGAAAGCTTGAATATTAATGTTGTGCATTTTTGATATTTGGAAGGGTAATGGCTTTAATTATCAGTATGAAAGTACTATCGTTTATGTGGTAGAATACAATATTCATTTATTGCACTATCGTACATAACAATGACAACACAAACATTCGCCCTGCGCCGTCTTACGTACTTTCGATCAGGTCATGTGTCCTGACGCGAGTTTATAAGTTTTTACTCATTCCAAAAAAAGTGCGCAGCGCCGCTGAAGAAGTTTTCACTTCAAAACTCTTATTTATAGACATGAACTAAAATACTCCAAGGTTCAACCTGGTCTTGGTCTTTATTTCGCTGTGATACAGACTGTAATATTGACTTTAAATAGAAAATAGTTTAGTCTACGTTTATTAATAAGACAGTACTAGTGCAAGTAGTATTTAAAATAAAAAAACAACACCAAACAGTGTTAGCAGAAGTTTTATTTATAAAAAATCATATTAGTAAATTTTAAGTTTTTGCACAAAATATAGCTAGGTACAAGTACTTTGTCTCCAAATAAAAACTAATACCAAAAACGTACTCATGACACTATCATTTTATTTTAATAATTGTAAACATATTATCACCAAAATGGCCTAGTGGTGTCATCAAAATGTTAGTGTTGGCTTTTATTTCTCGGGTTTGATTCTCGGTTCGTGTAACTCACAATGTGCTTTTTTTTATATTTCTAATAATAAAGTGATCCGGTTTATGATCAGGCCACAGTTGGCGAAATGCTTGCTATCAAATAGTGGTTTGAACCTTTGCATACGTCTTTGGAGATACAGGCAATATAGTATCTTCATACTGATTTTTAACCACTTTCAGCCCATAACATATTTAGATGAAACAGTATTTAATTTTTTTGGTGCATAATAAAGTGTTCTAATCAATTAATAAATTTATTTAACATACAAAAAAAACATTTAATTAAACTTGCATCTAAACATCCAAACAGTGTCTTATTTTTAGGTGCATAATAAATCGTACTAATAAATTAATTCACTAAGTTAACAAAAAAAAACATTTAATTAAACTTGCAACTAAACATCCATAAAAATCCACGATATATGTCCGCGAATATAATCTGTCAGAGACCGTTTACGGAGGATTCCAGTTATTAAAATGTAGCAAACCTTCAGAATACGGAAGATGGAGGACGAGGAATGAGGACCGAGGAGACAGTGCGCCGGGTGCGACCGCGACAGGATCTGATTTATTACCCGAACAGCAGTATTTTATTCGGCGGGCGCCTCAAGAAAACTATAAGTTTCCGTTCGGCCAGGGGAATAGCCAGTAAATATTGTCTCTGTTACTGCATCGATACTTATAGACAGATATCTGTATTTATTGCGCTCTTTCTATAGATAATTTGGTAATGGATTAGGCTCATTAGATTCATGTTACAAACAAAGTAGAGTTATGGTATTACCTTGTTTTATTGAAAAACAAATTTCTTTATTTTTCTTTTTTGATTTCGGCAAAGGAAAAAGGAAAAACAAAATTCTTTATTTTTCTTTTTTTGAAATCGGCAAAGGAAAAACAAAATTCTTTATTTTTCTTTTTTGAATTCGGCAAAGGAAAGAGATGAGTTTTGTTTGAAATAACGACAATTCGTCCAAGCTCTGTACACATACAAATTCCATTAAAAATCAATATGTATTTTGCTACTATTATTACACATTAAGTAACAAGGCTATGAGATGATGGTTTCCACCCACACCACCATGATGCTTGGGCGTCTATAACCGTTTCTCTCTCAGCTTCTTTGAACAAACAGTCAAACTTAACAATACTCTCCATAGAACGGTTTATCCGCCTAAATTTGACCCAAGGGTTTTTAAATAGAGGTTTAATAAAATGTTTAAATACCGGCATCGCATTCACTGCTAACTGTCATTGTTTTGTCTCTGCCAGTTTGAATAATGGACACAATATTTAAAATCACTGAAGAACATTTTCATAGATTTCATGTCACTACATTGAAAGAAGCATTGAATCTATATGATAAAATACAGGTGGTGGTTATATCTAAAATCAAATGACTTTAAAACTAACTTTTTGTTTACTCCTAAGTCTCTGATTTAAATAATTAAAGCAATTATCTTCAAAATTACTGAACAAACTTTCACAGATTGTATGTCACTACAATAAAAAACATTGATACTCAATGATTAAAAAATAAAGGTTAGGTATATTTAAACTTTGATTGTAACTTTTTAGTCGCCTCTGTGATCTAGTAATGTAGAACTTCCCCTTACAATTATCAACACAACAAGAAAAGAATTAGCAAAATTATTTCATTCGTTAACACTTGATGCGATTACCAAGAAAAATAGAGACTTATTTTTATATGAAACTGAGCCGAAAGAGTTGTCCTGTCCCAACAACTTTTTTTTATGATAATGGAAGGCAAACAAACAGGCGGATTTCCTGATGGTAAGAAATTGACGCTGCCTTACGACACCAAAGATGGTAATGGTGCGTTGCCAACCTGAGGCCGGGATGTTGGGCCTCGAGCAAAAGTAAGTTTAGCGGCTACCTTACCCTTTGAACCGGAACACATCAACGGCAAGCATTGGACGTTATGGCGGCAAGACTAGGTAAGGCGGTGGTACCAATCCGGGCAAGTCGCTGCAAAACTCTACCACCTAGTAGGATGTCACGGTGTTAGTGACGGTAAGCCAATGCTCGCCTTCTACGAGCTGCCTGGTAGGAAGTCAGATGGTCTAATCTGCAATTTCAAATTCTGCAAAGGAGCCCCGACCAACACGGGGAGCAGACAGTCCCCCCGTGTGGGGGACACATTTATTTTATATAAAAAAACTCTATATATAAAATAACTAATAGAACATGAATAAACATCATCTTCCCATTCGTTTAAGCTGTTTTGTTTAGATGGCGCAGGGCGCTTGCGCGAATGTTTGTGTTGTCATGTTTGTGTACGACAGCGCAATAAATGAATATTGTTTTCTACCACATAAATTATAGTACTTTCATACTGATAATTAAAGCAATTCGTGCAAAATTATTCCCTAACCATTCCAAAATATCAAAAATGCACAACGTTAATATCAAGTTTTCACTTCTGCCGGCACTCCCGGAACGCAACCCGTCGTTTTTTTGTTAATCATTTTGGAAACACTAAACTGCAAATGAACCATATAAAAGTTATTTAACGAGTACAATAATTAATAGCCTAGGGGGCAGTTGTAAGATCAGAACAGTTCATCTGTATAATGAGGCATCAATGTCACACAATGTCCGCCCTTTTCTAAATGATGAACCTGCGAGGCTACCATGCAAAATGATTGACGGACCCTTTTTCACTGAAATGCTCATGTTATGAGCTTGACTTTTGATTTTACATGATATTACCACCTTTATTTAAATGTAATATGAGAACGTCTCGTTGCTCTAATGGTTAGCGTAGACTCCTAACGCTACTGAGTAAACGCGATGCTCGTGTTCGATTCCCGATAGGGGCAGGCATTTATGGGATGATCATTTAAATGGCTTTATCTCTGGGTCTGGTAGTTTATGAATATTATTCTAGAATGTATTTAACTAATTGTATGTACTTATTAGTATCGTTGACTAACAGTTAAGGGTTAGCGTAGACACCTAGGTAACTCAACTGACCAACCATAAGACTCGAAGGAAGGTTCGATTTCCGACAGGGGCATGCATTTATGTGATGAACATTTGAATGCCTTTATTTCTGGGTCTGGGAGTTAAGTCAATTTATTCTAGAATATATTCAAGTAATTGTATGTATTTATTAGTGTCGCTATATATACACAAGACTACAATACAATACAATAACTCTTTATTGTGCACCAAATACAGATAAATTACAAATACATCAAATAAAACTTAAATTATAAGATACACAAAGTCGGCCTTATCGCCAAGTCAGCGATCTCTTCCAGGCAACCTTCGAGTATGGAACAAGATATAGCGGACTACTATGTAACGGTGCTCTTAAAAAAATGTACATAAAAAACACCTATATCACAAAACCTATACCTATGACACAAGCATATTATAATTTGCTTTCTTTGTAGTTAGGTTCGATTTCTGTAATTTTTCCAAATACATTTTAAGTTATAAAAAAATGTCATAACAGTTTTGTTGTTCTAAACTATGCATTCAGCGTTAAATAAAAAAAGTAAGAAGAAAAAGTAAGTTAAAACATAGTTCTAATAATCTGTAGTTGTATTTGAAATCACGTTTTTTTTAATTTTTATGCATTAAGGTCTCAGCACATATATCAACTCGGAAAGGGGTCGTCACCGTATTCCTGGCCTTCCACCTGCCCGTCAGTCAGGCGTCAACTTAACGTATGTAGGTAACCAAACAGTATCAGCAGCTCATCAATTCGGCTACAGCTAAACGACACCGCGCTTACGGTTCCGAGGCGCGGCGATTACGTTACGATTCCGATTAGTGTGCGTTGCAGTCCGAAGTTTCATATAAACAATAAAGAACAAACAACTCGAGGCGATACGGCGAGGATCCCTTTCGGAGTTGATAAGTGTGCTGAGACCTTTACACAGCGCCCAAGCATACGGCTCTCCTGTTTGTAAGAGACGACTGTGGGCTATAGACACAATAGATGTTACAGGTGCGTCGCTATTTTGTAGCTGGGATGTTAGTTTATTGTACAAGTCTAGTGACTACTCTTCTACTCACCTTCCGGACCGGAAC
>NJDD01009119.1:6535-27424 GCA_002245505.1 Calephelis nemesis
GTACCCAGTACATCTAAGGAAATCAATTTGCCACGAAAAAAATGTCAAAACATACGTAATTTATTATACATATTTAAATTATTAATTAATTGAATTTATAATTAAATGTTTAAAAAAAACTTTTATCTTTGAACCAAATGTTGTTAACTCCCGAACGTTTGTTTACATAATTTATAGCTTCTCGTGACGGGTACTATAGTGCTCTATCTACTTCCTATTACCATATAAACCGTGCAATTTCTATACATAGAAGTAAATACACCGGCAGTCAGTACTTAATCAACATCAACTAATATCTGTTAAGTAACGGACCTGGTTTCTGTCTGTCAGTCAGGATAGTAGTTACAAGAATAAATAAATATGATCTGGTCATTTGAATAAAAATAAATTGACATTGACAAAACGTTTCTGGTATCAGTTCCATCAAAGTTATATTATAATCTTGTGAATATTGCGAAATTTATCGAAACGCGGAAAAACGACGTATTCTAAAAAACAAACTTGGCTAGATCGATTAATCGCCCTAAAAATTCCTTGAATACTAAATTTCATAAAAATATCACCGTTTTCAGTATCTTCAAGCCCATATCCCCGAAGGGGCTGTCAGAGGCACAAATAGGGCACCCACGATTAGCCGAAGACACTAAGTTCCACAATGTGATAGATGGCAAGCCTATCCGCAGCCGGGCACAAATCCAATCACGAGCAACGTTTTTTTTATTAAAAAATTGGAAAAACACAATTTTCTTTTTGTTGCCCACCCCGGGACCTCGTGCAATCAATTCTAACAACTGAACCGCTAGACCACAGGGGCGACCCCTAGACCACAGGGGCGACCCCTAGACCACAGAGGCGACCCCTAGACCACAATTTTAATGAGCCGTTAACGAAGTTCAGAATACTTATATAGAAATAGATCGCTGAAATACATTTACATTTTCGTTTACCTAAAAGTTTTTTAATAAACTATTTTTTTAATTAATAAATTCACATTCACGTTAAGTACTATTTATTGCAATATGTATCTCAAGCCAACCATCACAACGTGCCGCTACTATAAGTAAGTGCCTCAGAATATCATAACATATCATGTGTTAACAATTAACATAAATTCAAAAGCACAAAAATAAAATAAAAAGCTTTAAGAAAAAAAACTAATTTTACAACAAACGGAAAAAACAAAAAATATGTACTCGTAAGATGACAAAATGGCTCACCAATAGCATCAATTTCGTCCATGAATATGATACAAGGCTGGTGGTCACGGGCGTAGTTAAACATCTCTCGGATCAAACGAGCCGACTCTCCGATGTATTTGTCTACTATGGCTGATGATACCACCTGAAATACGGCAGTCGAAGAATTACCATAGGCGACTTAGTCCACTGATTGCTTGCGAGAATCAGGTTCGATTTCCCACGGGGACAAGCCCTTGTACGATGAACAAGCTCTAGTAACTTTTGTCCCTCTTATTACTAAACATAGACTAAAGTCCTCCATTCAACCTAGTATTATGTACATAAAACACTATGATAAAGACTTATAATATTAACCTTTACACTAACTTTAGTCTTTGTTTATTAATAAAACAGTATGTGGTTTCGTGTCCAGGCCAACAAAGTTTTTTAATTGAATAATTCAAATTACATAAAATATATCATACTAATATTATAAATGCGAATGTTTGTATGTAAAAGCTGCTGAACAGATTTTTTTTTAACTTAGATTAACACATAGAATAGTTTTTATCCCGAAAAAATATTGCCTTTAACCACGCGGGCAACAGCTAGTTTGTGCATATTTCTAGGCTTTTTTGTTTATTATAATATATAATACAGTGTTTACATCCACTAGTACATTGACTAATACCCATATTTGGCTGGCGGCAGTTCCTACATTAAATAGGTGGACATTTGTTGTTCTAAACATGTAATAAATTCCTACAGTCAAAACTTTTTGGTTCGTAATATCACTTATTAGTAGACGTAATATATGTATACATACTTTGATATTAGATCAGCTGGTGTGATTGGTAAGAACATTTTTTGTATGATATTGGAAGGCAAACAAGCTGAGGATTTCCTGATGGTAAGAAATTCACGTCACCTGGAGACATCAAAGATGGGAATAGTGCGTTGCCACACTTAGGCCAGGACCTTACCCTCCGAACCGGAACACGTCAACGGTAAGAGCTGACATTATGACGGCAGGAATAGGTAAGGCGGTGATACCAATCCGGGCGAGTCAAAAATTTTGCACTTCATTATACTAAAAAAGAACAATTATTTAAATAATAAATGAATAAGCGCATTGCTACCTATTTTTTCACTAGGCGGCATAAATCGGTTTGTTAGTGGCTGAGTAATCCCGTTACAAATATACGGAAAAAACATACAGTCGAATTAATAAACTTAAGCTTTTTGTAGTATATCAAAAAGTAAATTTTACCTTCAAGAAATTGGCGTCCAACTGTGAAGCAACGGCTCTCGCCAGTAGCGTCTTGCCGGTACCGGGCGGTCCATACAAAAGACATCCCTTGGGCGGAGTGATGCCCACACGGACAAACAATTCCGGGTTGAGAAGGGGCAGTTCGATGACCTGTTGGAAAGTTAATGTAAGCATCAAAAATCATAAAACCTATAAATAGGCATAGAGTTGATGATTATATCTCTTCCCTTTCATAATCTAGAAACATAGGTTACCAGAAATAGGTGTATAAAAAAAGAATGAATGTGGAATGAGAGAAAGTTTTGCTATGTGATAGTTTAGTGAACAAGCACAAAGATATCCTGTTCATAAAGAGACAACTGTGGGCACCACACTACATCACAGATGTTATAAGTGCATTGCTGTCCGTTGTCTAGGGTGTTAGGTCAATTATGCAAATATACCGGCTACCCTGCCCTCTACACTGGAACATGATAGTCATTATGGCGGTAGGAATAGGTGAGGTGCTGGATAACTACCCAGCCAACAAACTTGAAGTGAATATATTAGGGATGCAGATTATTCCACTCAGTCAGACTAAGAGGTAGAATATTGGAAAAACCTACTTAGACTAGTATCATTATTTCCTGCCATCATGAGATTACTTTCCACCGTCAGGTCCTGGTTTTAGCGTAAATCTTACAAGTAGCAGGAGGTTAAAATCCCAGTGTCATGTTAGCAAATAATACTAAAAATCATACATTTCTATGAGAAATACTACAAGACATCCGTAAATCCCTGTCTTAATAAAAAAATTGTATTTAATTAAATAGTGCTTAAGAACTCACTTCTCGCAACTGTCTAATTTGTTCCTGAAGACCTCCAATAGCAGAATAGGTAACGTCCCCTGGGTCCTCATGACTCATGTTGTATACTAGAGGGTCTACCTGTAATGATATGACTAATAATTATAATAGCAATCTCAACAGCTTTTTATATTTTATTTATAAATAAATGTATGTTCAAAAAATATCAACAAACTGTTTTTGTAAATAATATTCAAAACATGTTGATAGAAACTAGTTGACGTAACAAGCATATTCGGCAGAAACATTTTTCTTCACTCTGACCTGAAAAATGATAATTTTCCCCCCTCTGGGCTAAACCGAAGTTACCCTTTCCAGCAATGTCGGGCAGTAAAATAGCATAAACACCTAAAATAGTACAAACAAGGGCCTCCGGTGTTACAATTACCTGTGATATTTTAATACTTATTTACTGCCCTTGAGAGTAAATAATCTACTATTCCGTAGATCCAGTCTTTTCTTTTTTTTAAATTTGTAGATATTTTTAATATATCTGCAGATAATTTTTAACTTAAATAAACATACCTCTCTAGGCAAATGCCTCATGATTGTGAGTGTTGTCATATCTAGAGCTACCCTGGTACCACCTTTCAGCTTGTTTTTGTCCAATTGACGGCGACATCCAACAACATACCGAGGACCATTGGTAGCTTTTACAATAACTGCAAAATATACTCAATTTGATAAACATAAAAAATGACAAATTTCTAACTGCATTCACAACTAAAGGACTTCAAATGCAAATTTTTATTTATTTCTTTTATTTCACTATATAGAGAAATGAATAAATAAGAGATCATTATTAGATACTTGCTTATGACTTTTTTTTTATGCAAAATTTGGCGTTTCAAATTTATAATATTTATTTTACTAATTATTTAGAATTTATCATTCAAAATTGCAATTGGAATAAGTATTAACTAAGTTTCTTTCCTAAGCTATAAATAGACTAGAGAAGATATTTTGATTGTACACTTGTCCACGCTTGAGACAAGTTTTCACAATTTTGACAGACTCCAGAAAAAAATTTAAAGTTTCACATGTTTCGAATCCTGTCTGAGGTAAGAAAGATTCTTTGAAATCAGACAACCATTAAGGCAACATAATGTATACATATACTTTACTTACACTTTTCCTCAGTTAACTGTTTTAAAACTTCACCAACAATTTGTCCAACGCTTTGAAGTGCTTTCAAGTCATTTTCACTCTTGTCATACTGCTTAGTTAGGTCTTTAAGCTGTTCTCGCACTGAAATCAATACATAGAGCATTTAAAAGACAATTCAATTTCCCTAGGTTTATGTGCAGATTACATGTTTTCACATCAACGAAAAATAAGCAATAAGTTATTTTTTAATGATATAAAAGTAAAAAAAAAAATATACAGCCTCCTCTAATATTAAGAGATAAATGTTATTTTTACACACAATACATAGTATATTACTGTTTAGTGGCTGAAATGTACACTTTTATTATTAAATAAATCAATACTTCCTATGTAAGGTGTTTTATGTCACAAAATTGTCTTATTGAGTTTTTACTAAAAACTAAATTCATTTTCACTATTTTATACATTTCAAGTAAACATGTTTTTTCATGCATTTGCCATACACTGATAACAAACTATAGCATAGTATAGATGTTTAACAGGATCTATTCTAAAATAGCACTGCTGTGGTTACAATTTACATGGGAAGTATCAAAATGTGTACATCCAAGCCACAGAACCACATACCTTGAAGTCTATTCTTAATATTTTAAGACACACATGCATAATTTTTTTTTTGTGACATTGGAAGGCAAACAAGCAGACTGATTTCCTGATGGTAAGAAATTCCCGCCGCCTAGTGACACCAAAGGTGGTAATGGTGCGTTGCCAACCAGAGGCCGGGATGTTAGGCCTCGAGCAAAAGTAAGTTTACCGGCTACCTTACCCTCCAAACCGGAACACATCATGACGTAATGGTGGCAGGAATAGGTAAGGCGGTGGTACCAATCCGGGTGAGTCGCTGCGAGACTCTACCACCTAGTCAGATATCACGGTGTTAGTGACGGCAAGCCTATGCTCGCCTTTAACGAGCTGCCTGGCACAGGAAGGCAGATGGTCTATTCTACAAAGGAGCCCGGACCAACACGGGGGACCTGGACAAATACTTCTTTACTTGTTTCCACTAAGAAGACAAAGAACAATTATTTCTACTCTATTGTTACAAAATCCTTTCTATCTGTTACCCTTTACAATAAGTGACAGGACTGAGTCAAAGTATAAATAATATAATAAAGGAGATATATTCTACACTATATTTTTATCTCATACTACATCATCATGAGGTCTCGGGTTTGATTTTCAGGTTGAGTAACAAAAATAAAACAGGGTTTTTCCAACTTTCTAATAAAAAAAATGTTACTCGGGTTGGGATGTGCGACCGGATGGTGATAGGTTTGCCACTTATCACATTGTGGCACAAAGCGTCTACGGCTTGTCGTAGGTGCAGTGGATGTGCCTCTGCCTACCTCTTGGGGGATATTGGCGTGAAGATACTTACTTACTTAGTATGTCAATAAGATTACATATAAATTGAACAAAACTCTAAACTGTTTCTTTCCTGTGAAATACCGTGTCATTTTGTATCACATTTTGGTGTTCCAAAAGGTTTTGTCAGCAACACGGGTAAACAAAATTTAATTAATAGAAAATAGTAATATTTTGAATTGATATGATATTTGGTTATGTTATGAAAATCGTTTTAAGATTTACTAATGCAATTGCAATGATTAGGCAGATTTGAAGCTAAAGAATACTTACTGTCTTTAAGTCGTGATTCGACTTCTTTGTGTTCCATTAATTTTTTCCTATAATCTTGAAATGCTTTTTCTCGTGAACTATCCATTATTTCTAAATTAACTTTCTTCTTTTAAAACACAAAATTATGTTTGACCTGATGATCTACCGCTTGGTGATTTTTATTTTTTAGGAATGACATTTAACAATTTCTAAATTGACACTGACTTTGACATTTGACGTTAAATTTTTTTAGGGTCATTTGCCCCTTTCTCGGGCCGACTTTGACCTTTAAGCCATGCTGCCATGTATTCCGTATTTAAATAAATTCTTTTTAGCAGTCATAAGTCATTTAAGATCATAAGTAGTAAGTCATAGGTGTAAGTCATTGGTGATTTCTATACTCAAGCTCGTCTATGAGATTTGGCGGCAGCGAGGAAATTCAAAATACAGTAATTTCTTCATGATTATTTCATTTGTGAACTTTCACTGAACAAAATCAAACTAATTCCCACCTAAATTAACTATTTTACTCATCATTTACACAAAATTCTTCACAAACATCTTCTTTCAAGATGGCGCCAAAACTCTCCGTTTTTTCTTTAATGTACTTATTTGTTTAATCTGTACATATTGCATTTGCCATAAATCTTATTGGCAGAAAAAAAACTATTACAAAAAATAGACGTGAGAGGTCTGTGTCCTCACACATTTAAAAATTTCTGGAAAAATACCTAGTTTTAAATTTAAATTTGGGCCCTGGGTGCCTCCATTTCTTAGTTGTCCCGAGGCATCCACACCTGTACATGCGGCTGTACCAGTGGTAGATTTTATAACTAATAATTTATTTATTCTTCGAATATAGGTACATTATACATATAGTTGGTCACAAATTCGATTTGAGCTATACAAAAGGCGTACAATTGTGAAATTAATACAAAAAACAAATAAACTAATTTACAGTCAATATAAATAGTAAATAGATTCAATACAATTAAAATTGATATCTCAGAATTTAAGTATCTATTTATTTCCCACAAATCTTACACTTATTTGAAAAGAGATTAAATGTTATGTTCTGAATTATACGAAAAAAAAAATGAATGAGGTGTCGTGGGAATGTAAAATTGACACAATTCATGAGTATATACTTCATGAGCATTGGCGGGGTGGAGTGAGGGAGAAAGAGATAGGGCCAGGTCACAACACTACGTTGCAACGTCGCATCGCAATTTAAGAAAAAGAAATACTGGGTGCACCAATTACTGACAATTATGAATACATATGAAAAGTTGTATTGAGTCGAGATGGCGCATAAGCGTTTAAAGAAATGTTTGTTGACGGTTCTTTGCAAATTTTACACAAAACACCAAACGAAAGTGGAACAGGAACTAACATAATCAGAAACGAATTTTGTAATTTTTTTAATCGTGACATCGGAGGTTTTAGTTGACAGTTAACAAAAATATAAATTTTTAAAAGTATTTACTGAGTTTTGCTTTTTTAACACTATTCAACTACTCAAAATTTTAAGTATAAACTTGTACACAATTCTCCTTTATACTTCTGTATTTAATTTTTTTTTGTGTTTTTTAAAAAAAACGGTAGCGCGTTGTCGTATCGCAGATTCGTACGTTGCGGCAGCACATCGGAAATTTCTGCTATGCGTTATGCGGCGTCATAGATTTTTGTGATGCGACGCCGCAACGCAGTATTGTTGCCTGGCCCAAAGGTATTATACACTACTTAGACGCGCAGCAATTGTCGCGCCTGCGCACGTCTCATTTAACGGTTTTATTCCACGGTTTTTACTAAGTGTCACATTTTTTCAGTTCGGTCGCCCAGCAAAATCCCTACCTCGACCAACCTTCCCGTAAGGAACTTTGTTTCAATATATACTCACAAATCACAATTCATACTATTAATCTAAAATAAAATGTCAAAAAAAGTTTGCAAGTAAATTAATAATTGCATCATTCATTATAAAAATAAATAAAGTGATTATTACAGCTAAATATTAAATTGATAATTTTATATTCATTATTCATAGTACCAATAACACAATATAAATTTACAATTTATAGTCTTACCAATAACAAGTCTCCTATTTTCTCTTACCGAGATTCGTGTGTTTCACATTAAAAAAATATTGCAAAAAAATATACGTATTAACTAAAATATTCATTTACATACACAAATGTGCTCAAATAAATGCAAGGAAACGCCTTTTAACTGTTTTTTTTTATGACATTGGAAGGCAAACAAGCAGACGGATTTCCTGATGGTAAGAAATTCCCGCCGCCTAGAGACACCAAAGGTGGTAATGGTGCTTTGCCAACCACAAGCCGGGATGTTAGGCCTCGAGCAAAAGTAAGTTTACCGGCTACCTTACCCTCCGAACCGGAACACGTCATGACGTTATGGCGGCAGGAATAGGTAAGGCGGTGGTACCAATCCGGGTGAGTCGCTGCGAAACTCTACCACCTAGTAATTAATTTGTTTGTTGAAATAAACGAGGTTTTCAGTTTTTAAACGAATTTCAGTAGGAAGTGAGTTCCTTAACCTTACAGTAAATATACAAACTGTGAATTAGAGTTAATAGGCAGCAGAATGACTTACGGAAAATCGCAACAAAGTACGGACATTTGAACGAAAGTGTTAGTCGTGATTATGTAAACAATGAAGTAATGCTAAGATAATTAGAACACAATGGTTTAAATAGAATTTTGAAAAGCAAACAAAGAATCTGGAAGAGCATATGGTAAAATTTTCTTTATACTAAAAAATAATACAGGTTTTCAGCTTTTCGAGTTCATTGATTCCCTTTTAGTAAGAAACAAGAGGATTCTAAATTCGACAATAAGTTTTTTTACATGTGTTTGCATCACAACTTTAAAAACCTATTTCAATTTTAGAGTTATTGTTTGAAAGAATTGTCTTTCCAGGTGGATCTACAAAGATTTGAGCAAGATCCGATAAGTTCGTTTCGATTGACTTATAGTCCATAATGCGTATTGTTATGGATAGCGCCCACTGTCGACGGGGCGGAGCGTGTCGGGCCGGGGCGCATCGCATTTCAAAGCCCACTAATGCGGGCCGGGCCGCATCGCATCGGCGCGGATTTTTGTTACTCAGTACCAAAGTAGAGCAACGAAATAAAGAGGCCACTCGACGTTAAAATCGTCAAGTATGGAAAGTTGCTTCATCTAGTAGTTTTCATACGATCTTCAAGAATGGAAAGTGGCGCCTCTAATAGTTGTCGTACGAAACTTTAGCGTTAAAATACCATAGTGCTCTTTTATTAACAGTAATATAAGGATCTTTTTTCATTGTGGGCCGCATCGGGGTATGCGCGCGGGGTGCCTCGCGGAAATCCGCCGCGGAAAAATCCGCGCCGATGCCCCCCTGCCCAGTGGGCGTTGCTCCATACAAAATGTATGCAAGCGATCTAGACGGATTATTACGCTGCGATGCGCCCCGTCCCGGCCCGTCCAACTGGGCGCTATCCTTTACCCGACTGCCTCAGAAGCAGTGTAACATTTTTAGATCGTATGTAGGTACCTATGCAATGTATGACATACGTTGGTAGTAATTTTGTTTTGGTAGGTAGTACTACGCACTACGCAACTACCACCATTATCCATTTCTTAGATAATCCGTGGATACAGCCTAAACGTCTGGATGATTTTTGACACGTCATGGATATCGTTGGATTCGTCAGAATTATGTTAATTATTACAATGGCTATATTTATTTTCAAAACGAATCCCGCAAACGGAAAAAGAAGGAGGATTTGATCTTTTCTAACCATAAAAATCAAAGTATGTAAAAAGGGCATTTTAAAAATATAATGTAACAAAAAGTATCTTTACGCCCATATCCCCGAAAAAGTAGGCAGAGGCACAACTAGAGCACCCACGACTAGCGGAAGACAATAAGTCCCACAATGTGATAGGTGGCAAGTCTATCGCCAACCGGGTACATATCCAATCCCGAGCAACATTTTTTTTATTACAAAATTGGAAAAACCAAATTTTCTATTTGTTTCCCGGCCCGGGATTCGAACCCGGGACCTCATGCAGTCAAGTCCAACAACTGAACCGCTAGACCACAGAGGCGATTAAATGTATCAACCTAATGAAATTGATTTAAATAGGTAGGTACATGCGGAACATGTGTGTTTAAACTTTTTTTCAAAATACTTTTTCATCCCAATAGATTCCTACCATATTGTGGTGTGCAAATATTTTTTCTCAACCAACTTAATTGTATTGTTTTTATTATTGTTATTTGTATATTTTTTAAACAAAATAGTTAAAACATTTGTTTTGCAAGGGTAGACATAATATATATTACTTATTGATATAGGTATCATACTATGTTTTTAGTTGTTATTTTTGCCGGATATTTTTTTACCCCTTGGATATGTCACACAAATTGAATCTAACCCCAAAGTAAGCAAATTATATGCTTGTGTTATGGGTGTTAGTCAACGATACTAATACATAGAAATACTTAAATAGATAACAGAACAAATTTAATAAACACCCAGACCCAGAAATGCAGACATCTAAATGTTCATCACACAAATTCCTGCCACCCGTCGGGAATCGAACCCGAGCCTCGCGGTTGATCGGTGTAGTTAGGCGTGTACGCTAGTCACTCGACCAACGAGGCGGTCAATTTAGTTTTTAAATTATTGCTTGTTGTTTTGCATGTCCGTTAACGACATATTGAAATTTGAGTTAGATTTTTGCAGTTCAACTACGTTAAAATTGTGCACTGAACCTTATAAATATTATGTCTAGAGTATAAGTCTTTTTTATAATATATAATTATAAAATTTGTGATAGAGTATTGTAGTCAGTCTTTGATTATGTCATTTGCAAGTAAAATGTTACCATGTGTAACCTGTGTGTTTCCCAAATATCAGAAAATGAACGCAAGTTCAACACTCGGCAAGTTTATTTAAACTATTAACAATGTTAGTGACGGAACTGAAACACAGAACTTGGAAGTTTTAGTACGGATGTTGTGGATTTGCCAACTTATGTGATCCCTTTGTTTGAGTGTCGACTAGCTGATGCCTTTTGTTCTACCCGTGTTTTAGTTATACAGTGCTCTTGTGGGATTTTAATAACATAATGTGTTACCACCTTATAATAAATTTAAAAATACATCGTCTTGAAATAATATGAAAGAGATTATTGTAATTATATTGGATTAATTGCTATTTATAACAATCTCTTGCAAATAATAATGTATTACTACTTTATTATAAATACGCAAGTATAAGTACTAATATTATAAATGCGCAAGTTTGTAAGGATGTGTGTATGTTTGTTACCCTTTCACGCTCGAATGGCTAAACGGATTTGTCTTAAATTTGGAACATAGATAGATTGTGATTTGGATTAACATATAAGCTATTTAATCCCGATTGTACAACGGGTTCCTGTGAAAATGCGGCTTAATAAATAATATGTTTAAAATAAATAAACTACTTTACAGTAACACCGCAACACAAAAAAAAAAACTGACAAAATCAATTCGAAAATCAGTTTTTACTACAGAAATCTACTGCGATTCCGATCCGGTGGTTTCTGAGAAAAAAATCGTATCGTACTATAGACGCGCATGAGGTCAATGTGAATAAAGTTTTTTTCAGATTCCGTCAAAATCAAATAGATTCTGTGGGTGATATTAAGTAAAACTTCAGTTTTTAGTAGATAAGATTTTGTTATATTTTATTATTTTCTAAATTCAAGTTTCAAATTTAAGCTATTTAAAGGCACATTTTTTGGTCTCAAAAATATACTTACAAACTATTTATAACTGGATATTTGTATGCTATATAATATACGTATGTTTAAATATTATATACGAGTTTCTCACAGTATATGTTTAAGTTAATGCCCTTTTGTGATTACGTTTCAGATTCGCGCTACCTTTCTGCAAATTATATTCATCTAAATTAAAAGGATAGTTTAGATGGTGGTTGTTCTTACATCAACTTTATTTATATTACGATTTTTACAAAGAGCTTTAAAATAAATTTAAAATTTTGCAAAAGATTTTTGGACGTAAAACAGCGAACAGGTTATATAACGACTCTATCCGGATGGTGAAAAAAGATTCGTTGTCTGTAGAAACTATAGATATCAAAGGTACCTCGCTATATTATGACAAGTGATAGGAGTGTAGTAAAAGTGCTGCACAACGCAATGCTCTTCTATCCAGTTCTGATTTCATAATTCATTGACAGATAGATACAAAATGAGTATGATAAAAGTTTATAAATTAAATGATTTTGTGAAATTGCGTTTTATTTTTATTGGACTGAGTGTTGTAAGGCGGAATATAAGAGTAAACTAATCACCAAATATTGAGATGATATTGACTGTATTTTAATAAGTAGATTGGCTATAATATTATATTATCAGTAGGTACATAAAAAAATAATGTACACGTCACGATATCTTAATCATCTAAACTTGAAAAATCGAATTGAATATGAATGTGACTATTTATTTTTTATAGATTTAGAACTTGTTTTTTAATAAAGATGTATTATAAAGTTAACTAAGCTGTTACTCATCATCAACAACCATCTGCGGAAAAAGAGGGGTGTTATAACTTTGATGACTCTTTTTGTGTGTGTGTATGCGTGTGGCATCAAGACTGCTTAAGCAATGTGACGATGTTGATGCGGTATTTTTTTGTTTGAAAACTGACGCAGTCAAGATAGCACTTAGCTACATTACAAATGGGTTTTAGAGGAAGTATTTGAAACATTTTAATTATAGTAATGTTCTCCCCACCCTACATAATAAAGAACTGAGTAAAACCATTTGGAAAAGCAAAGAATTAAAATTTATCTTTCAGTTTGTGAACAAATGGCGATAGCAATGTGTTTACATGAAAACCTATTTCTTTGTTATTCGTGCACGAGATAATCCTTTTCATATACGCGTTCTTGGTTTTGTATTAAATTCCAAGTTAAATCTTTAGGAAGAGAGATAAGGAACATGAAGACTAACATAACGAATTTCGGCTTTAATTGTTCATCGCAAAGGGAATGGGGTGGTAAATTAATGGAGTTACGCTCCCAGTCTAAGAAATTTATGCGTTTTCATACACAATTACTTTCTTCACATCTCCTCAAAATGTATGCATATGTTGCTAATCAAATATGATTTTCAACTTTTAAAATGGGAGGTTTTCAATTCGAACATATTTTATTTTTCTTATTTTATGTGTTACTTCAAATACCCGTCTATATTTTATGTTTCAGACCTTTGGATTCAAATAAAAAACAAGTCAAAAAATGGAGTAATTAATTTTTTTGGAAATTGATAGAAGAAGGCGTTACTTTGCGGAAATCCATACTTTAATCGAAATAAAATGATTTGAATTGCGATTTCCCAACAAAAAAGTATAAACGTAATTTGGCGTGACAAAACAGGCAAAATGGTGCGCTATGAATGAATTGGACTTACCGGAAGCCAAAACCTCTAAATATATTCAGCCCCACACAACACACATCTCTAAACTGCTTTATTAGCACCAATAATACACACACTATTAAAAACTCTACTACTACTAATACTGAATATGTGCTCGACTTTCGTGGAGTGCACTCGAATTCTCCTGATGATGCTTCGGTTACGAAGCAAAATGTACGTTGATTTTTTGTAGTGTGTGTATTGTTGGTGCTAATAAAAGAGTTTAGAGGTGTGTGTTTCCAATTAATAACTCGACCAATGTCTCTAGATCTCTCTGCTACAATACCGGTAGTGGTAGAGTGCTGTGCAGCATCTTCGCCGGGTAGGGATCCACCGCGTTACCTACTCCCGTCCTCACCTTACCTGACCTTAGAACAGCGACGCACTTGTAACATCTATGGTGTCTATAGACCACGGTTATGTATTATCATAAGAAGAGCCGTGTGCTTCCTCCATTCTCTCACATAAATAAAATATAGATTTTATTCGAAGTAGGTTAAAAAGATTGGATCGTAATTTTTTTCGCAATAACTCATTTCAAAAGACATAAATCAATTGCAATTTGTCGTCAATGCGTTTCCATCTCTGGACCTCCTAAGGCTAATGTGTCAAAAAAGATAAATTGCCTAATCTGGCCCAGCACGGTGTTCCGGAGAATATCAGCTATTGGGTCCAAACCGCGATCATTTCAACTAGATTTAATATGAAGTCGAAAATCTACTATTCTCGTTTAGTAGGTTTTGCGGATTTAGCGTACCTACGCTGTCATCAATAAGGCTCAGGTAAGACTACTGACAGGGACAGGCTTCATTTGCTTGTTTTGTTGTCTCTTTGGTATTTTTATGACGTGAAGATGAGACCCCATAGCCACTTTCTCTTTCAAAATTTAATTAATAATGTCTCCACAGTATACAACTCGTTGTATTTTTCTTCACTACATAGTTCAAAAGAAAGTCGCTTTCCGCTGTCTCTCCCTTTGTGTGTTAAGATTTTAAAATTACGCAAAGGATTTTGATGCGGTTATTAGATAAAATAATTCAAGGGGAAGGTTTACCTTTATAAAAACATAAAAGTTAGCTGGTAGTAAAAATATTATATTAATAAACATTAATGTGATACGTACTTTCAAAATAAGTTACTACTTTATTTTTATTCAAAATAGTTTTCTTGGTTTAAAAAGGTGGAGTTTTCTGATCGTGAACAAATTATTATAAAGAAGAATAATGTGAACGTAGCGCTAGGTAAGCTATTTTGAAACTCTTAAATCTTTTGAGTCAAGGAGTTAGACTTGCTGGCAATAATTCTGTGCTAATCCTGCCGTTACTTTATGGAAGCAAGAGTTGGGTACATCAGAAAAAGAATAAAAGTAGGATACATGCGGTCGTATTATGAGCGCTACGAAAAGTCTATGGTGTTACGCTCGCTGCACGCTCGAATGCAGTCGCATTGACGACAGTGAGGTTGAAAGAAATTTTGGTATTAAATGAGAAAGGGTATGCACAGTTGGCTCGGTCATGTGGAAGGAATGGCAGATGAAAGCTTGTCAAAACAGATATACAATGCGAATGTGAATGTACAAGGTACCCGGGGAGACCTAAGTTGATGCTCCATAACCTAATTGCTCAGGTTTTATCCGAGATTGGTGTCAAGGGTGACCGAAGTCAGCGTGTTACATTCTAGTTTGTAGGGTAAGTAGCAAGTGTACTTATCTCTAAAACAGGTTTGAAACAATAGACCGTTGGCAACGCACCATTATCGCCATCAATTAGCTGTTATAAGTTACAATTACACAAAAAAGACTAAGGTATGGTGGTCATTAGATATAGGTATTTCTCTTCATGCTTAATCTAGTGGTTGTAAAGATCGAGGCGCAGAAAACCCTGAATCTGCAAATATCGAGTCAAAATGAGTTATAATGATTGCTCGGAAGAATGGAACTTGTTCCCGGATTAAAAAATAAATGGATGACACTTTTCAACATACTGTAAAATCGTAAAAAGTGTCTGTGTTTGTGACAGGGAGTTATGTAATGGTAATTTGGTGTTTAAAGATGATGGTAAAACCAAGAAATCAGCTTGATTGTATTCTCATTGTGAGTTTAAAAATTAACACCGACAAATAATCGCCCCCAAAATATTTTTGATACTATCGTCTGTTATCTAATTTCCGTAACCTATCTATATTACGGATAGGCTTCTGAAGTTTTGTTGCCAATGTATTTTTGTTAATTACTGAATAATTCTAAAATAATAATATCCAATAACTCCCGACAAAACCTATAATTTGCTAAGAACCATCTTGAATATGCCAGCTTTCAAATAAAAAAATCATAGAAATCGCTTAATCCGTCCGAAATTATAATGCCACAGATACACGGACGGGCACACAGACACGTCAAAACTACCAACACAAACCACCTCGCCTTTGTCGTCGGAGGATTAAAACAATGGTAGTCTGGTAACTAGTCTAAAGTAGCCATATCTCTTATTTAAGATGAATTATTAATCATTGGCCGTAAGTGTATTTTTTATAGGACTTCTTACAACATAACACACTTACGTCTGCAATCAGATATATCAATCATTAGATGTCATGTAGATTGTAGAGACAATCTTCTAGCTCTACACGCTAACATTACACATGACAATGACTGGCACTATTGATTTGGGTTGAGAAAAGATAAAGCGATGACTTTAGAGTCCCCAGACTTTACCAACAATTCCCGAGGCGTAATTTTTCTAATTACCTTCTTTACAAATATATGTAGTTATGTCCAATAGATATTTAACGATAAAGAAAGGAATTAAAAAATGTACCCACGAGACTTGAATTCTCAGTATTTAAAAATATGGTTATAGCCTCCGTCGGCTTGAGACGAAAGGTTACATGTTCAAATCAGGAGCGAATTTTTTTCTTTCTTTAAAAGTTATAGAAATTTAACCAAGGCACAGGACAAGTGCTAAAATAAAAATACTTTTACCAACAAGTTTGAAGAAAAGTGAAAGAATGTAGCAATCAGAAATAAGTTCCTAGAATATTCAACGAGCGAGCTTGAGTCGTCAGATTCCTACACCAAACTTCTTGTAGTTTTATATATCTAAGAAACTTTGAGTAATAAACCAACGAATACTCAAATGAATATCATTGGACAAATTACACAAATTTGTCTAGCAACAAAGTAAGCAAAATCTAGGCTTATGCCAATTATATGTTATGGGTGTTGTAAGAAGCAGCGTTGTAAATGAAGTTTTTACTTCCAAAAACTATGTACTATTTTTATCTGTTATTTATTTTTATCGTGACAATATATATCGCTAGTCTATGATATCAATATGATATATCGTGACAATGTATCAAAATTCTTAGTTATGCTTTAAAAATACAAAATCTGCAAAAAATCGAATAAAACATAAAATTCTCGTGTATTTGTATTTTACCAATTTTATTCATGTATATTTCATTACATCTAAAAAAATCAACCAAATGTGTTTAACAAAAGACTTGATTATGTAAAAGGTTCGTCAGCAGTTCAATTACCAAATTAAATATACAAGTGCACACGTGTTCATAGTGTACAAATGTGTCTACTTGTGTATATTTTGCCGCTTCTAGTGAGTCCTTTCGTGTCCTGTATTCCTTGTTTTAATTGTTGCATGGATGCAATAGTGCCTGATGAAGAAAAAGATGATCAGATATATGAAAGTGATGTTGGTATAGATCAGAAACCAAATAAGTAAAGGTATAAGCACAAAACTTAATATATTGTGTGTACAAGTAAATATACATAGTACATTATACAAGAAAATTTGTTAATTATATTTAACGCAAAGTTCACAATATCCCTATGAAACAGAATCCAAACTATAGAAGGAACAGAATCTCAACGTGATCTACAAACCAGAAATCCAAATTAAATGATGAATACGAGATTTTGACCGTTTCAAAAAAGGGCAAAAACAATTTAACTACCAGATTTGGGTAGTGTTAAAGGTAACAATAAGAGTTTCTAACCTTGTGATATACTAATTATTGGTATTATTAAAAAAGAAAAAAAGAGTTGCAACCGAAAATAAGAAAAACAAGCGTTAAATCAAAATTGACTTTGTTAGTCTGACTTTGCAACAGGAAATCATAAGTGAATGTGTCTTTGCCCGTGTTGTTTGTGCTTTTTCCCAATAATGTTGCAGATATTTGTGCTGTGTATGCCGATTTTTTGTCCTTTTTTTATTGAACACTTACCAAAAACTAGTGAAAATGACAAATAAAAAAATAGGATATTTAAATGTTTATAGTAAAGAATTGATACTAAAAATAGTCGACTTTTTTGTATGTTAGAAATTGGAAGTACTTACCTTCCTTAGTAGCAAACACATGTATAGAACCTAGACCCACTCTCTCTCAGATTGCCGTACAAAGTAAAGATTCGGTCTGGTAAGAGACCCTTGTAGGTTTATACTGGTCCCTAAAGTTCAGGTTGTAGAGGCCTCATAGAAAGTGGAATACTACAGTATTCTATCTTTGCACAAGCGGATGAAAACGAGTTTACACGACGCATGTTGAGTCTGGTACACACTTGGTACAATACGTGGTTAGGGTTGCCAGGTCGCCAAACCTAAAAGCCGGACAGTCCAGCCAGTTTGGCCAGACATTTAGATAGAAAAGCCGGACATTCTACATTATTGAGGATATTTTCGAAGCATTAGGTACAACAAAAAATATGTAGGTGTCCGGCCTGCGTGAGCAACCGATGCGATATTCGACTCTCGTCGCCTGCGCTTGGCACTTTGTCGTTAATGAAATGTATGAAGCCTAACAAAAGCCGGACAGGCCGGACACGCTCTTATTCGGCTGGACCATTGGCCGGACACGCAACCAAAAAGCCTGACTGTGTCTGGCTTTATCCGGACGCCTGGCGTGGTTCACATAATATGCAGTTGTGCCGTTGTGACGAACGGTCGATGTAATAGCGTTTTTTTTATTTTGTAAGCAATAGGTAAGCGTGCGATTTGTGAATGTTATTTTGGTTTAATAGGCCTACGTGTAAAAAAAATATATCATCGATTCGACTGTATATACATTGTTCATTTTTTGTATGTTTTTTACGCAATAACTCGGCCAATAACGATTTTGATTTTTGGAAAGATAGATCACGCTTGTCGAGGTGCATGAAAATTTAAAAAAACAACTTAAAACCGCTTGTCAGATATTGATTTTGAACGCGACCATGCACCCTGCACTAGAGTTAGCTGTCTTTCGATAAAAACGTCATCAAACATGGCAATGAATTCGAAGTCTACAGTTTTACTGCGCTTCAATAATTCAATTGCGCTTCAATTTTTATGTTCACATTATGCACAAAGGTAAACAATTATCTTGCATTATTTGTTCCCGTACAGTTCCGAATGTAGAACAAATGTAAATTTACTCGAGAACAACCGACGTGTTCTCGGATGTAGCGCCCCTAATGATATTCGATTACGGCTGAATACTGTTCCGATGCAACGTATCAATTGCTTTTTACTCTCGTTGATGTGACTGTTGTAGATACAGAACAAAAGAAGATACCTATGCAAATCTATATATTATACTAAAGGCAAAGCTGATTGACTGATGTATCAACGTATAGAGCAAACCCTTAATGCTAGAAACTTAAAATTTCGCGTACGTATTCCACTTAGGCTTGAAGAAGATTTTTTCAAAACTTAAAGGATCAACTTAATGTGGAAAGGCTTAATTAATATGTTTGTTCAAAAAAAAATATTATTTCTTTTCATTAAATTTGAAGCGTTTTAGGTATTACATTTTAAATTTGTTAAGTACACTTTTTATAAAATTAAATTTCAGAGTGGTTGCAAGTTGACACATCTTAATTTTTAACCTACTCAAAAAAAAAATTTAAAATTTGATAAACTATTTGATATTATTTTTTAAATGAAATTTAGGGAAAATGATGAAATGTTTTAGTTTTTACATAGTCAGTTAGACGACATATCTTTGAAATTAGAGTTGGTTCCAATATATTTAAAATATTAAATTTGTATAATACGAGCGTTGAATGATCAATGTTATGCCGGAACATAAAATAATATAAAGAACTTTATTTGTCCTGAACTGTTTTGCTTAATCTTACAAAACTCTAGTCCTGATCTGGAGGATCCCGTTCATTTATTTTGAAGTTACCACCGTTGGTATTAATTTTGAGTTGAAAAGAGGTATTCATAACTGAGGGTGCAGCTAAATTTCAAGGGAATTGCAGACGTGCAGATGAAACTGTAAAGACAATAACATACTATTTACATATTGTAAAATAAGGAAAGCAAAAGTGCGTTTGAATTGATTTTAACATTTGAAAAATTGATTAGACTTTGCATAAGGACGTAGGCTACTTTTATCCCAAAACCTTAACCAGAGCTAAATAAAAAATAACTAGAATACGCGGGCTAACAGTTACATATCTGAAACAGTTACAAATCCATTTCATAAACTAGCGTGATACTAGTTGGTTACTTACCAATTATTTGCATAAAATTACAAAAAAAATCGAAATGAAGCGTAGCAATCGTAGAATAGAATGTAATAAATATTTATTATTTTATATATAGACTGTAATTTGGGTACTTGTCTTAATAATTTTAAAATGTAAAATGGCACATGGAATTTATAGGGATCGATGCACGCTACATCATCGACATTTTTCTTCGCTTAAGATATTTCCATCAGCGATTTAAAAGCCACAACATAACTACTGTATTTGAGTTAACAGGAAAGATATTAAAATCACACTCTGCGTAGCTACGCGCCTAAAACGCCCGTTATGGACAAGCTTGAAATTGTTATGTACGAGTGGTTTCTTTCGTAAACCCTTTGTGGACTGGCTCTAAAATTCAGTATTATCTTTGTAGATATAAAAATGAATAAAAAGCTTAACATCAGTTACTTACTCTAATCCAAGTTTTAATAAGGTTCGTATTGGGTCGGAAATCGTTGATTATTAGAAATTATTACGTTAATGTTAGACCCCTTTGGAAAGTAGTTTATTGGAAAACTTCACTTTTTAACAGAATACCACAATAATAAGCAAAAAACATGTATTGTCAGCCATTTGTTTTCATTCTGGTAGCATATTATGTTGTCATTAACGCGAATGCACTACTATTTACAGGTTTGCTTTGGTCTGGATTTTAACGATACGTTAACGAAAGCTCTATGTTAACGAAAGCTGTACGAGTATCTACCGTTTGTAGATAGAAAAACAACGTTCTGTTAAGACTTCACTTTTAAATGTCTTTTTAAAAAAGGATCAAAATTAT
>NJDD01009122.1:0-12773 GCA_002245505.1 Calephelis nemesis
TCCGGTTCGGAGGGTAAGGTAGCCGGTAAACTTACTTTTGCTCGAGGCCTAACACCCCGACCTCAGGTTGGCAACGCACCATTACCACCTTTGGTGTATCTAGGCGGCGTGAATTTCTTACCATCAGAAAATGCGTCTGCTTGTTTGCCTTCCTATATCATAAAAAAAAAACCTACTACATCATATATGTAACGTTATAAATAAAATTTTATTTGTTTTATGTATCAATAACTATATCTGGCCAAGTCTCACGAATTGATCTAGGTAACCTAAAAGTCAGCAACTACTGTTTTAGGTTTGAGCATTGGCGTTTGCATCCGCCATGAGTCAAGTTAAAGCTTGCATCCAATAACCTGATTTAGCAAAAACGGGCCTATTTTTTTAAATTAGTAACGAAAAGTCACGTCAGTGTGCTAAGTAAAGGATAGCGCATATTTAGAACGACAGGGACGGGGCGCATTGCAGCGCAGTAACCCGTCTAAATCGCTTTCATACGTCATGTTTATGGAGTAAAGCACACTGTGCCGGGGATTTCCGCGAGGCAGCCCATGCACATTTCCCGATGCGGTCTACAGTGACCAAAGATAGCGATATCATGATTGTGAATAACGCACTAATGACATATTAACTCTAAAGTTTCGTATGACAACTACTAGAGGCGCCACTTTCCATACGTGACGATTTTAATGTCGAGTGCTCTCTCTATTTCTTTACTCTATTCTTTGGCATTGAGTAACAGAAATCCGTCAATGCGATGCGCCCCGACCCGACACACTCCGCTCCGCATATGTGCGCTATCCTTTAAGCGGTAGCCTCCTTACTTAACCTCACTTAGCGAAATCTGGCGTTAACTATATTCTTCATGAATATTTCACTTGAACAGTATAACTGAATAACATTGCAATCAAAATTGACTAATTTTGCTTAAAACGCACACGAAATTCAATAACTGCGATAAAACTGCGATCTTCTTTTCTCTCGGGAGCACTAAAACCAAATCAGGAATAGATATTTAAGTACCTTAACTGACCTGGCGAACTTTGTATCGCCTTAATTTGGTGATACACCGACAGCAGCTCCGCCTACTGGGTTCAATTGTTTGTTCAAACCATTAAAATACATTTTCAAAGTTTCAACCAAATTAACCTAACAGTTTGTGTAACAAACAGACAATTATATTAAGTTATAATTTAACGTTTAATCGCCTCTGTGGACTAGAGGTCCGGGGTCGCACTTCTTGAGGTCCCGGGTTCGATCCCTGGGTCGGGCAATAATAAAAAATTTGAAAATAAGTTTTTTAAATAGATTGGATACTGTCCGGTTGGCGATAGGCGTGCCACCTATAACATTGTGGGACTTAGTGTTTTCGGCTATTCGTAGGTGCTTTGGTTCTGCCTTTACCTACCTCTTCGGGGATATGGTGAAGATACTCTATATAATACTCTATAATTTAACAATTAAGAAAAAAGACTTACTCACTGACTTTTTTTAGCCGGGTCTCCACCGGCTACGTTCAGATCTGGTGGTAGACTTTATTAGAGTTCAGACTTTACGACGACTTTACTAAGACGACCGCCTCGTTGGTCGAGTGGCTAGCATACTCGCCTAACTGCATCGACGAATCACGAGGCTCGGGTTCAATTCCCGACGGGAGCAGGCATTTGTGTGATGAACATTTAGATGTCTGCATTTGCGGGTCTGGGTGTTTATTAAATTTATTCTGGTATTTATTTAAGTATTTCTATGCAATAGTATCGTTGACTAACACCCATAACACAAGCATATAATTTGCTTACTTTGGGGTAAGATTCAATTTGTGTAACTTGTCCAGAGATATTTATTTATTTTTGGTAATTAAGAAAAAGTACTATTATTTGTGCTTTTGGAATATAAAATAAAAATGCTATATCTTTAAACAGGTGGTAGGTTGGGGCTTCGACGACACAGGCGTCGCGACTGAAGAGCTGACTCTAGTGGAGATGCCAGTCGTGGATCAAGAGACTTGTATCCGTTCCTACAGCGAGTTCTTCGCCAGGTTCACATCTGAATACACCTACTGTGCTGGCTATAGAGATGGTGAGTTATACTTCGTCTTTCTTGAATATGAGGCCTTAAATCTAAAAACATTTATAGTGTCGATAGGCTATGATCATCTCCAAAACTACAGTCGGAAGACCCCTCTTTTTTGCTATTTCTTATTATAAGTAACATTTATAGGTGTAGTGTAGATATTTTGTATAATATTTTATATTGTAAATGGTCAATAAAAATCTACATGTTATTGTACAAAGGCCCTTTTGCTCGCTTATGTAGACATCACACATGCAAAGTACCGCATGCGATTTTTCGTGTATCTCCATCATACTGCAATTTAAAGATTAAGACTAACGTCTGTTTGAAATTGGCTTGTCTCGGTTTGTAATACCTAAACGTTTAAAGTGTACCAAAAATCGTATCTTCTCTTATGTATTATATTTGTATCTCTCTATTATGATGTATTATAATCATGTTGTCTCTTATGTACATAAATTTAGCATAATTCAACAGGACTTTTGTAGATAAGAAGCCGCTTAGCAGTACTTTTAGATGTAGAAAGCTAGATTTTGAGACTAGATTCTTCTGATGAAATACGATCCAAAAATAGGTTTTTAAGTATTATTAATAGAAAGAAAAAAAATTATTTATTTGCGAAATATGTGTGTAAATGAGATGTTACAAAAATATTTAAGTATATCAACATAGTCTACCATATTTTGGTGTGCAAATATTTTAACAATATACTTATTATCCCCCCAAAATCTATAGTTTGTTTTTTTTATTAATTTCTCTTTTTACCATGTTACTTTCTCTCGCTCTTTCTTATTATATTTTCAATGATTACGGTCACAATCATAAAATGTTCCATCATTACGATTAAAATATGCGACACACGTTTCACACATGCTGCAAATACAGTCACAGTATAAGTCACTATGCCAGTAACCTAACACACGGCACGATTACCGTGCTGTAAGTTATACGATATTTGCAAAAAAAAAATACTACGCTAGTTACCTCTCCAACAAAGGGACTATACATTAGAAATAACTAATTCTACAAATCAGATTGTCTATGGCTTGAAGTAATAAATTATTCTTATCACATTTAATGTAGTACCTAAATAATGTCATGCATAAAATACCAAAACGTAATCAAATTACGCAAAAAGTAATAATTAAGTAATTGCAAACACATATTGCTATTTTTAAGACTTTATATATTGCTACTTCATTTCCATAACGGTCACATAAACATGAATATCACAACAATATGTAGATACATATAGCTTGTACTCTTCTCAAATATTAATACTCGTTAGAATTTCCTAATGTATTCTATACTATAATCTATATATCATTTTGCTTTAAACATGCTTTCATTCTGTTTAATCTTCTTTTGAATAAATTAAAAGCTCAATTAATGTAGGTCATATTTAATTTCTAAAAAAGTGATGTATTAAAGTACAATCATTTATCTGTTATTTCGTGTTCATAGAAAAAAGATTTCATTGACCCCATGTAAAATGATTCAGAAATCGAGCTTGCATCTTATTACACACCCGAAGTTTTGTATGCGTTTTTTCATTACCAACACATAAAAATAAATATAACAGAAGAAGGAAAATAATGTGATTGTCTTGTTCTGTAATATGAATAAAGTAAAAAAAATCGCATGCGATACCTTGCATGTGTGATGCGCGTATAAACTTTTATAAGCAAACTAAAGCAAACTCTCAAGAACTAAAGTGAATGCTTTCCTTAATAATTAAGTATTTATTAATATGAACCGATTTTACCTAAATTTTCAACTAAGTTATCGTTACTCAGGTAAATGTTTACTTGAAAATTAACAAATATAAAACCTGTTGAAAATTGTCGAAGTTAGTATATGTCATAAAGGAAGAGGTTATTTAAATTCAAAATTCGTATTTAAGTGATATGTTCAACTCATTCATCAACTTTTTCTTATAGTACCTACCGTAAGGAATGTCTTCGTCATTTCTGAATCGATTTTTTTTGTATTTAAATGATTGTACTTCTGATGTGGACCACATTACCTAGGCTGGATCTTATGATGGGATGCCTGGGAAATTAAGGAAATACATCATTTTCATGAGTAGGTACTATGACTTACTTATTTAAATCTAAGTCAATGAAATTAAAAAAAGTTGAAAAAATTTTATTAAAGTTTACGTTAGAGCTTAGAAATGATGATTATCTGGGTTGTGGTCTGGGTGTCGAAAAAGTGACATCTCAACATTTCATTAAAAACACTAAAATTAGGTACTTCAAATAGCTTCTCTTTTCGTCTCTCTTCTTTTCGGTAAAAAATCATGTAGATAGGTGATAGGTGTGTATTTATTTCATTATCTTCAAAATAAATTCTTCAGGGAAAATTCAAAATGGAAAAACGTATAAGGGTCGTACACAAATTTTAAGAAGTTTGACACTTGTCTGATTGCTCAGGTTTTGGTATATCACATCTGACCTATGACAGAAGAATAATGTACGGCAAGTGTACTCGTATCTCAAACTTGCTAAAACATGGCCAATCTAAAATTGATGGTCATGCTCCCTATTCAATTGTAGCAAAAAGTACAGCACAATGCTATAAATGTCTACTATCATTTCGGAACCTATATCTTCTTAACAAAGAAAAAGAAATCATTTCCAGATTAGTTTGTCTAGGTCGACTGCACATTCTTCATCTGTCTTTGAGTTAATCTTCTTCCTCACCAAAAGCTAAGACAATTTGTGGGCGACTCTTATTATAATGGCGGTAATGAATCATGTAACCTCATCCTCCTTTATTTGCAGGGGCGACAGACGAAACTACCGGCATTAGAAAAAGTATGTTTAGTTTGCCATGTATCTTTGCTTGATATAATTTGGTGTATGTTCTGACTAAAATAAAATACTTGACTGGCAATAACGAAGTCTTTTAAAACAAGTCGGCTAAAGGATAGCGCACAATTGATGAACTGAAAATAATATATTTGCTGAATGTGTGTTGAAGTTTTAAACTTATACAAATTTATTATTTAAAATTCTAACACATTTTTTTTAATATTTAAAAAAATATTAATATGCAATTATGACGAATTACAAAACTTGTTAAAAATTATTTCAAATTTTAAATAGATTTAACCCTATCTCCAATAAACTACCACTGTTTCCAAACATGGGCTACATACCACTGTTTCCAGTATTTTATTTTTGTAACAGAGATGCATGACCTGTATATGCTTGCATGAAGCATGCTTTTTGCACATTTCGATGTCATGTTAATTTTAGTTTTACTAATTTTAGGGTGGCTGTTAATTCTATACTAAAGTGCTTGCGTCTAATACTAGGTCTATCATGAAATACTTAACTTCGCTCAAATGTTTGGAGGTACTTAACTTGTACCTATCATAAGGGTCGCTTCACATGTTCCTGAGTTAAATTTAATAATAACTTAAATTGCAAAATTAACTCTTGGTTAAGTTCTTATTTAACAAAGGAATGTGCAAGTGACCCTAAGTGAATTAGAATGAAAAACACATTAACAAAATTCATTACTGTTTATTTATTCTGTGGTTTATATAAGTTTACAATTATGTTAAAAAAACTGAACAATAAAATGCTTTACCGTCGGTTTCAAAGCTTCTGGGGAAGAGCCAACACGAAACCTCACTATTCTCTTTCAACACAAGTGTGGTATTTTTGAAAATCGATTGATTTCCTTGTTAACTGGAATTTAAATAAGTTATTTTCAAACTTATTCTATGCGTTGTGACACTAACACTTGAGAGAAGTATTTTGGTAACAGTTGATGAAACATTTCTCACCAATGATATCACTTTGTATTAAGAGAACCCCTTTATTAGAGGTGCAACTTTGTTGGTGCAACGTGACTTTTTTAAAGATGAGTAAAAATAATGTTGAAATATAATTACACAGTAATATTTTGAACTAACATAAATTTCGAATTATTGAATATAATATATTAATTGAACAATTATCAAGAACTTTAATCCATTTCAAGTTAGTTTCTCTTTTAGATGCAAACATAAGAAAAAAATATTTTTTGACCTTAAACATTACAACTAAGGATTATTTTAAGCTAAGTTTTGAAACTTCTAGTTTTTTATCAAATTAGATAAAATTAAACAAACCCATATCTCACCTCAAGAGCATTCATGCTCTGGTCTGCAACGCAAAACATTAATAAAAATATATGTGGTAAGTACGTATAAAATATATATCTATGATTGTATATATACAATAACTTTTTCTCATTAATTTATCAGTAAAATTAATAATAAAATTGTATTTATAGACAACTCATTATCAATATCGATATCATGAATATTTTTACCCATCTTTAAAGACCCAGCTGGAGTTTTGGCGCCATCGAGAGAAAAGATGGTCGAAGTTTTTTCATAATTATTGAATTTCGTGTTAATATTGAGTTAATTAGTCGATTTTGGTGACATTTTGTACAATTTTGTTTAGTGAAATAACACAAATGAAATAATTATTAAGAAATTGGCGTATCGTGTACCTATTTCCTCGTTGCCGCCAAATCTCATTACAGAGCTTGTGTAATGAGCCACCGCTTTACCCAAGAGCCTGACATGACTTCCTGACGACTTATGACTGATGACTAATTACAATTAATTTAAAATGACATAAAATTCGATGCAAATTCCTACTTGACTAATGGCTAAATACTAACGTGAAGGCCAAAACCTAAAGAAAGAAGAAAAGACCCAGCTACCAAATTGTACCTCCGATAACGGTAACGGTGATAAATAATTTAAAAATAGCACCCTACATTTAAATAATTGTAGCAATGTCCCAGATGCCAGGCACGTTGTGTTTATTAACTACTACAATAGCTTTTGTTATACACTAACATTATGGCGGGAGATGAATAGAAATTAGAACAGAGCTATGTTTGAAAATGGCATGCACTAATGAATCCCATTACTGGCTGTAAGGAAAAAAAGGTTTCGAGGAATGTGCAACAAAGTTATCTTAAGTTTTATAACTTGAATATGGAGATTATTCGCTAAAATACATAGGTATTTGGTTAGTGCAGAATTTGACATAATTACATTAAATAGAGACAAAGATGGCAAATGTTGTCCAGTAATATACAGGATGCCACAGTAGACCGTTAGGAAGCCAGAGATGTGGCCACACGCACTATGTAGCTTATGTAACATATTTAAAAAATCCAACTGTTACTATTAATCTAAAAGTCGTGTAAAAAAATAACTGCAATAAAAATTACAATTACATTTCTTTATTTTACATAAGCTGCAAAGTGCGCATGGCCACCACGCTCTGACTTCCTAAGGATCGACTGTAGCAGCCTGTATATCACATAGCTATACGAATTAATATTTACGACCACTTACTAAATATACTTGCAATATTTATACGAATCAGTCGTGCAAATTCCAGTGTTGGTCCGGGTCTTCTGTGTAGGACAGACCATCGGCCTGTAGGTTGTTCGTAAGAGGCGATCATAAGTCATAAGGGTCATTACCAGCAAGACTACTGGTGGTAGAGTGATGTGCAGCAACATGTTCGGGGATCCTCTGTCTTACCTATTCCCAATACCGTCTTTACCATATGGGCACACGGGGCCAGTGCCCCGGGGAACCTATACTCAGAGGGCCCTGAAGGATCGACCATTTCGCTCACATTTAACCTTAAAAATATTTTGGTTGGGTGCATTACGTTTTCCTCGTTGCCCTAATTCGGCAGTGTTCAATTTCGAAGCTTAAAAACGACTAAGTAATTTGTTAATTTAAATTAACTTTATTTTCCAAAAAGGCCCCAAGTTTTTTTGTGCCCAAGGGCCTCAGCATAATCTAAGACGGGCCTGCCTATTCCTGCCGCTATTATGTCAAGTCCCGGTTTGGATGGTAGAGTAGCCGGTAGACTTGCACAATAGGCCAAGCTTCCCGGCCAAAGGACAGTGTTGTTCCAAACCTTCTCTCAAAATTTGGCTGATCCTTTAAATGTAACCCTGTAAAAGAACTCTCTTCAGAATAGCTGAATCCTTTTGGACGAATTGAACTTATTTTTTCCCTCACTTAATGTGTCACCATGTGGGGCAAGTGCAAGCAAGAATCAATAATTTTTTTTAGACCAACCATTTAAAAAGTCCATCTCCACAGGTACCTCGGTGTGTAATGGAGACAGCGGCGGCGGGATGGTGTTCAACCTCGGTGGTTCCTGGCACCTGAGAGGTCTGGTATCTCTGTCTGTCGCCAGGACAAACGAGTACAGATGTGATCCTACACACTACGTAGTTTTTACAGACTTAGCTAAGTTCTTACCTTGGATTAAGCAGCATGTAAACGATTATTAATTTTATTTTTTTTGTATTTTTAATATAAAGTACAAAAAACGTGTGTTTTATTTACGTAATAATGTTTTATCTAATTTTTACCTCTCTCACCTCCTGTTTCTGATACGCCAATCAATTTAAATCTACGATTTACCTCTTGTTAAAAGCTGTTTAACATGAGCTCAGTTTTTTTTTTATGTTATAGGAAGGCAAACAAGCAGACGAATTTCCAGATGGTAAGAAATTCACGCCGCCTAGAGACACCAAAGATGGTAATGGTGCGTTGCCAACCTGAGGTCAGGATGTTAGGCCTCGAGCAAAAGTAAGTTTACCGGCTACCTTACCCTCTGAACCGGAACGTCATGACGTTATGGCGGCAGGAATAGGTAAGGCGGTGGTACCAATCCGGGCGTGTCGCTGCGAAACTCTACCACCTAGTCAGATGTCACTGTGTTAGTGATGATAAGCCTATGCCCGCCTTTTAGAGCTGCCTGGCAAGAAAGGCAGATGGTCTATTCTGCAAAGGAGCCCGGACCAACACGGGGGAAACAGGTGGGGGTTTAGAAAAGTGAACTCATGTTAAATACTTAGCTGTTCGGTTCGGTTCGATTCAGAAGTCTCACCCTAAACAAAAATCCTCTACCGAACGCTTGTCAAACAGCTGATATGAGGAGATAGATCGTATACTAGGTCGACGTTTCGGAAACAAGGGTTGCCTTACCTTGCTTACGGACAATAATAACCTATCTACGTATAGAGATACTTAAGTTTTTAATAGTTAAAGTAAAAGTAAACAATCTTAACGCCCATATCATGGACGCCCATATAACCGGGGCACCTACGACAAGCCGAAGACACTTAAGTCCTACCATCGCCAACTGGGCACATATCCAATCCCGGGCAGCGTTTTTTACTAGAAAGTTGAAAATACACATTATCTATTTTTTGTTGCCCGATCCGGGGTTGAAGACCACAAAGGCGATAGAGGTTATAGAAATTGTTCGGTAGGGATCCTAAACACTTATTTTCTCCGCCTCATTGGTCGATGGCTAGCGCACACGCCTAACTCTTCTGCAAGGGAGCCCGGACCAACACGGTATCTATTAAAGTATTTCTATGTATTAGTATCGTTGACTAACCCCCATAACACAAGCATATAAGTTGCTTACTTTGGGGTTAGATTTATTGTGTAACTTGTTCAACTTGTGTAATAATTATTAATTATATTTATTTAAGTTACTAATTAGATTATTACCGGGTTAACGCGTAATAGCCTAATCGTTACTTAAGTTACGCGAAAGTTTAAAAGATATTACACATTTATGTTCTTTAAAACTCATTCAATCGTCCAAAATACACATTTAAGAACCTTTAATACAATTGCTTCAAACCTTTTACGAGTGTTTCAAGTGTTTGAACTCGTGTTTAAGATCTTAGATCGAGAGATTTTGAACTTAACATGAGTTTAAGGCAATTCAACGACTAGGTACTTAAGGATTTTAACCGATTGTACCTACGAGGTTATATGAATGTACGACTTTACTATATGTTATAAATAAATATCCCCGGACAAGTTACACAAATTGAAATGAGTCCGGACCAACACGGGGGTATTATCGCATACGTAGGTATACTAACCATCTTATTAATAAATAAATAAATATTCCTGGACAAGTTACACAAATTGAAACTAACCCCAAAGTAAGCAAATTAAATGCTTGTGTTATGGGTGTTAGTCAACGATACTAATACATAGAAATACTTAAACATATACCAGAATAAATTTAACTAACACCCAGACCCGGAAATGCAGACATCTAAATGTTCATCACACAAATGCCTGCCCCGTCGGGAATCGAACCCGAGCCTCGCGCTAGGTCGGCGTAGTTAGGCGTGTATACTAGCCACTCGACCAACGAAAGTAAAAGTATTTTCACGCCCATATCTCAGAAGAGGCAGGCAGAAGCACAACCAGGGCACTTACGACTAGCCGAAAACACTAAGTCCCACAATGTGATAGGTGGCAAGCCTATCGCCAACCGGGCACATATCCAATCCCGAGCAACATTTTTTTATTAGAAAATTAGAAAACCCAAACTTTATGTATGTCTATCGATTTCTCCGTCATTTCTGAACAGATTTAAAAAAATCCTAGGTGGTCCCATTGCCACTGAATCTGGATCTGATGACGAAAACGCAGAAAAATCAAGAAAAATACTCCATTTTGTACATTGATGATTAACATATTAAAACGAAGGATCCATGAAGATGTCTGGCAGCATTTAAATAAAAATCAAAACAATAAAATAGTTGCAAGTCCTTATATTACACAAAGTAACTTAAATACCAAAAACAAATCCATAAAAAAATATTAAAAAGCTAGGACAGAAAAATTATTTGAACACAACTAAAAAAATATCAGGGCTCTGAATACAAGGTTTTACGTAATATAAATAAAACTAAAAATAACTGGGCTCTGAATAGCCTTTAACATAAAATGAATAGTATTGAAATAACTACGCTCTGAATACAAGAGTTTACAATTATCAATACTGCTGAATATATTTAAGGCTGTATCATGTATCATGTTATAAATATAACGAAAAATATATGGGCTCCGAGTATAATAAAGTTTAGGAGGCAAATATACAAATTTAGTTAACGTTAAATCAAAACTACGTTATGCAATAGAATGCAATACAACTTAGGTAATATACAACATTCCTTTTTTCTATAATTAAATAAATAAACTCCGTTTTACTACAAACACAATTCAACTCTCGTTGAACATGCTTTTTACTAAACATTGTCTAAAATTAAATTCTCAACCAATAACATGCCACGTCATCTACGTGTAACAAGTGATTGGTAGGTTGTCAATTTTAAACAGTATAATTTAAAATGAGAATCGAAATACCGTAATCTTTGCTGTTAAATAATGATAAGAAAATCTAACGTTAATTGCCATTTAAATATAGAACTAGAATATCCAACATACTGTGGACGAAAATGACTATGTTTAATTGATAATCTTCAATGTTATCAATATTTTTTTATTGTATGCAAGTCGTCTAAAGACTCTATCGCTTATTAAAAAAATACAAACCCTCTGTTCAACTGTTCAAGCGTGAAATATCTAGATACAACCAAAACACTTTAAAATTATAACATGGCCTTTATTGGGAGTTGAGACTTTATTACGTGTTTATAGAGTTGGTTTTGCAGCGCACTTACTAAATCTAATTTTAAGTTATCTCTATCTTCTTTTAATTCAAACAATAGAAATAGACAAAACACGAGTTAGACTAGTTTATATATGACATTTGTGCAGACTTTTAATCTATACCTCTGAATATGTCGACTAAAAACTATACAAGACTCATTTGACATAATTCCAACTTATTTGACATGTATAAAATGTTCCATCTCTTTTGTTTCGTTTTATTAGAAAAAGATAGCATACATTTAAAATAAGTTTAGTTAGTGCTCAGCAGAATTATCCCCACTAACTAATATTATTTAAGCTCATTTTAGTTTTGTCGTCTGAACAGTGCAAGTTATAACAATAAATATCTACACATACCTTTGCAACAGTTTCAATAATCAGAAACTTCAGAGCCCATTACAAACCAATCTAACTTCTTTGTGTAAAAAAATTGCAACAAAATCAAAACGCCTTCAAATCTATTCTTAATAGCAATAAAACAAATTCATTATTAATATCTAAATTTCACCATGTCATTAAAATATTTTTGTACAAATAAACAATCAGGTTTATTATTCTTTACGAGCTATCCCGTGCTTCATGTCGCCTGGGCCGGTGCAAGGTATTACCACATTTTTAATATTCCAGCTCCAGAAAGACAAATAAATCAGTTTCTAGTTAATTCATTATTGGTGTAACCATCACAATTTTGAGGCTTATATGTATAACTAGCTGACCCGGCAGACGTTGTTCTGCTACATTTATTAATGTTATTTTAGTAAAAAAAAAATGGGGTAAGTCACCCTTGTCACTTAGGGGTATGAAAACAAGATGTTGGCCGATTCCCAGACCTACTCAATATGCTCACAAAATTTCATGAGAATCGGTCAAGCCGTTTCGGAGGAGTTCAATCACGTACACCGTGACACAAGAATTTTATATATCATATTGATATTGAATGTATAACATTAAACGTCCGAATTCTGAAGGCAGCTCATTCTTTTCCACCTTTTCATCCTGCTATCGTTTGTTTAAGATTCAAGAGTCAACAGACGGCAAATAAAAAGCAGCCTACTCTGATGATGACTAGAGACTACAGTCGTACATAAAGTAAGTAAATAAGTATCTTCACGCCCTTATCCCCCAAAGAGGTAGGCAGAGGTACAACCAGGGCACCCAG
>NJDD01009122.1:13449-23684 GCA_002245505.1 Calephelis nemesis
TCTGTAAGAGATAGTTCATGAAAAAACTAAAAAAATCACAAATATCTAAATTATTGTGGATTGAGATTATTATAGAAAAATATTAGTTTAACACAATTTTTGGCAATAACAGTCCAACTGTTTGCTTCTACTTTGTCATTGGATATAATTGATAGCAACGACACTAGACAATTATGGTCCGCGAGCCAAGCGCCAAATTTCGTCAAGCTTCCGCTCAGGCGATAGCTCGTAGAATGTTTCAGAGAGTTGCATTATAAAGCAGTGTGAACGTTAGCTGCGAATCAACTATCGACGGGTTAAGCAAGGGTAGCCTCCCACTCGCTGCTCTGCTCAGTTACAATACGCTCTTAAAACAATATTATTTCAATAATACTAATTGTCATCGGATAAAGACAACCTTATGACGTATACCACAAAGTTGCTTATAAAAGCGAACATTTAGCAAGATGGAAATAATACTGCTTTAAGCGTTCATGATAGGGCAATCATTCATTTAAATGAGATATAGCCAGCTGACATTTTTATTTATTCTCAGTAATATAATGCCACCAGCAGCAGTACCACGACTTCTTTTAAAATACATAGAACCGCCACTCCATAATCAGTTGCTTTTACTTTTAAATCTGAGGAAATGCTGAACCCTCCCACGCAGTCATAACCGACATTCACAACATTTTATAACCCAAAAACCCTAATTTGGTCATGTTAGTATGTTGCTGGCTCTCGGGCTATAAGTAACCAATAAGATTAATTTCATTTTCTTTTACATTTTATGTACAATAGGGTACATATTTAAAATCTAATACCGAGGCATATACATAGATGTTACTTTAACCCTCATTCGCCCGAGCAGTTTTTTATGCAACGTGTGTCAAAGTATTTAAACAAAACGATCACATGCTGAGCTTTGAAACAGCGACGATTTTTTACCCCTCGCTCGAATGAGGTTTGAGCGGTTGATTTCCCAAATACCAAATAACATATCCGCTTTATTCTTTTAGGAGATAATAGCTATTGTTAGATTTTTTGTTTATTTTGAATTATCTTAAAATTATTTGTTACTGACTGTATAAAACCACGGAAGTTTTGCCGTAGTTCTCTTTTCATATATTTATATTAGAATAAAGAAGATAACGAAATGATATTTAGGAAAACAGCAATCAAAGAAACACTATGTATAAATTTTATCTGTCTTCCATTTAAAATAAATAAATAAACCTAAAATATAGGTCTATTTTTCAACGTTAACCTTACAAATGCAGTTCCTTACCATTCAATACACACATCCTCACACACAAATTAAGATTTTACTAATCTTCACGCAACAGTTTTTAAAGCCCGATATTTACAAGACAACAAATGACAAAACTACCGTTACCAATACGGCGCCGGGACGTTTCTCATCCTCTGGCCTTTAAACCTATCTTCTCCGCCGACACCATTGCCCCATGGCATGTTCCTACCCCTTGCAGGTCTAGGTGGCATTTTCCCGGGAAAATTTGAGTAACCTCCTCTAGGATTCATGCAGGCACCAGGCCGACATCCATTCCGAAGGTTGGGGGGAAGATTTGGTGGTGAAGGGAAACCATCCCATGCGTCCGGCACACAATTATCGCAGTTCCAGGTAAAGTCTCCTGAATAATAAAAAAGAAAATAAAAAATATTTTGTAGAAAAAAAATATATAAATTTTATCATTGTCAGTCCTTATATTTAGTGAGATTTTGCAAAGATTTAATAATCAAATGCGTATTTTGCCTAAATACAAATATTCAAAATCATTTGGTTGCTTTAAATGCTAGAGATGTTGGACATAACTATACTTTTATTATCGATATCGATAATCGAGCTTCTGATCAAAACGGGGGATTTTAGATCTTGGGACATAAACGTGCGATTTTATTATGTTCAACTCTTATGTTAGTGGCGCTATGATATCGAAAAAACCATTTTATTACAATATACTGTTGAGATTTAAATTTTGGCGCCATTACGACAACGATTTAAGAATGTTATTTTTCAATTTAGAGTTTGGAAAAAAGTAAGCAAACTATTTAAAATAAATCACAATGTCGTGAAAATTATTAAATCGTAGGAGAACTATTGGCGATAAATATTTCACATTTCCCTCTCATAATTTAAAAATATAAATAAATATAGTTATATCTATTGTGAGAGATTCCAATAAAATAACACACATATTTAATAGTATTTATTTTTACAAGTCTACCGTTTGGCCAAAATTTGGAAGAATATCTTAACACGTTTCGTTCCTTTGACATTCGTTATTTATCAAAATTAATGCGAAATATTTTATTTTATTTAAAAAATACAATTCGCATGACGATTTTAATTATTGCCACAAAAGTAATAAATAAGTTATATAATATATTATGTTACGAACAAATTTGAACTTATTATTTTTTTTTTTTTAATTTAGATAGCTACTGCTTTGTCTGCGTTTCACAGCTTTATAGGACTAGTTTACTCATATTGTAATCTTGTTAAAAATTTGCAATTTGAGTGCTTAGTCTAAGCTTTTGCTTTTTTTTTTCAATCAATTCGAAGGAAATAATGTGAAAAAATTGAGCCCATTGCACAAAAAAAGAAGTTTGTGGTTAACTCGTTATCTACTCCGCAATATTGCCTCATAAAAAGTAAAAAACAGTACTAAAAATTTTATGTTACTAGTACGTTTGTGGCAATTCATTACTATTTTTAACAATAACTATACATATTTCAATCGGAACCTAAGAAAAACATTAAAATAATAATGCTTAGAATCAAAATTCTTTGCCAAATTTTTTGACATTTCGAAAACGAAGACAGAATGGTAGTTAATTTACAGCGTGTGTTTTATTAAACACCATAGGAAAATCATAACCTCCAGAAGATACGTGCTGTCTGTTGCAGAAACAACAAGCCCTTTATATAAAATAATTCTATGATACTAAATACAAATCAATGTAAATGACGTTTTTACGAACTCAAATTCAACCAAAAAATAATCATGCTAGCACATTTTCCGTACTGATTATGAATTCCCTATACTGTTATAAAAACAGACTGTATATTTAATCCATAACGTCTAATGTAGGTTGTCAGCTAAAACATTAGAATCTTAATTAATTTTGTCATACATTTAATTATACATCGGGAAATATTGTTTTGTCGCACATTAGTAATATATTTTCATAATAATATGAATAACAAATTTATTACGTCATGAAACGTTCAAATCCCTTCAACAGTAAGGCAAATTCAACATTTCCCGTGACGACCATCTTTAGTTCAAATTTAACTCGTTCTATACACTATATTATAAGGCCAATTATCTTTAAATTATTTTATTCAAATACATTAACAATCAGTTTTCGCGTAAACCGTTTTTTTTAAATTTAATTTTAATTTCAAATCCATCATCCGGAACATAGCTCCACAAAACCAATTTCATGGTTTAATTTCCTTCTGCGCCATAAATCAGTCGCATACGTAGGTCACCACAAATCGCCTTCCTGATAGTAACTAAACTCAAACAAGGCTAGTGTCTTAAGCTATTCGCCAAAATTTACCGGTTACCACACCGGACAATACCTACTAACGCAGTTATATCAGAAACATGTAAGACAAAAGGACCAATAAAAGCGCATCGTAACCGTACTTGAGCGCCAAGTGTAACGGTCCGGACATCACTAGTAATATGACCCAGTAATTTAAATTACTAGAAAATAAGTCAACTTGGTCATCACATCCCTACGCCAAAATAAAATGTCCGCGCCCTTGTACGATTGATACGCTTAACCTACGTACGCAACAAACGTGTGTAGGAGGAAATCAGGCCTAATTATGATATTTTTCTTTGCGTAATTAAACTGATTCATGAAACTTTTAAATAGAAATAGGTCTATTCCACGACAAACACAAATTTTAAATAGTTATAGACTTTTAAAAATTATGTTAGCTGTCAGTTGCCACCAAATTTTTATTAGATTTTTATTATAATACCTTGGTTCGCGGCCCCATACTAAACATTTATAAACTTCAAGGCAAAAAACGCTAAAACTAATTTTATACTAGAGGTGGCTTTTTCTGCCACCGCATCTCAGCGCAGTGATGTGGCGCATTCGCCTACTTCGGCCGCATGCGGATTCCGTAGATCCGCACGCGGGTGCAGGATGCACTGGCAGTGTGATATACGCCTTAATACTGCAATACGACCTTTCCAAAATTAAACCATTGAAATAAAATTATTATAAGGCATTACTATAAATGCCTGTTTTTTAAGTATGAAAATAAACAAACATATTAACAATCTGCGATGTATTTATTTAATAAAACTAACGTTTAGTTTCTTTATTGCGCTAATTTCCAGAGCTATTTATCGGGTTTCAAAATCTATTGTGATATTATGTGATAGCACAATTACTGAGGTAAATAATTTACATTTTTCATAGTTATATAGTATGCTAGATCTTTCAATACCATGTAAAAACGGGTGAAACTACGTAGGACTGTATTTTTTTTATTTAAGAGTTATTATACTTTAATTTTTATAAAAGAATAATAATAGACTCCATAAATGTTACTGGTGCTGGTTGAATAGAAAAGCCGAGAAACCATAATTTTATTAATTAAAAGTTAGAATTGGTTTCAGATTCCTGAAAATTTTCTTTTTAATAACTAACATCTATAACTCTAGACCTTTTAGAAGTAAAAAAATGGTATTTAAACCTATGTGGAGCATATATAAAGTTGTTGCATTTAATTTTTATTCTATACTGCAACAACAGTTTCGATAATACTTTTGAAACCTAATTACAGTGTAGTATGTAAGTTGAATCAAATGTCATGAAATCTGACAAGATACAGACTACAGGACAGCGCACAATTTTGACAGGTTGCATTGAGGCGCAGTACAATAACCCACCTAGATCGCTTTCATATATTTTGTATTGCGCTTTGCCTCCACCCGACAGGTTGCGGCCTGTCCAAGTGTGAGCTGTCCTTTATTAGACGCATTTAAGCTAGATAAAACTGTTATTTATTCCGTTTGTCGTATTTTTGATTTTGATATTGATTTGAAACATAAAAAAAAAAATTAAACGTACTGCCACATAGTAAACGAAATGTATGTATATATGTCTCACCCTGAGCCAAATGTCAATAACTATCATAACATTTTGTTAGATATTCTAAATCAACATTTACTTGATTAAAAAAACAATTAAATATTACGCCCAACTGTACTCAAAATATGACACATAACTTTGATAGCTCGTCATTTTCTTAAAACTAGAATTTATTAATCAACTAAATGTGGTACCTTTAAATTGATAGACTCCTTATTTTAAGCGTAACATATTTTATACAAAATGTAAAGAATATGTTCTAATTAGATATAATATCGCCTTTAAAGTATTTAAAGTTTTTTAAACGAAACTGTCCTACAAATTATACTACCCACAATGCAAATCCATTAGTTTAAGAGCCATTTCAACATTTCTTAATAAACAATAAAAATTAATAATATACGGCTTACAAAATAATAAAAATCTAATTTTGATTGCTACCACTATATTATATTGATATCTATAGGCGATGTATTTTTACCAAAAAAAACTATCTGCTTAAGAAACGTGATTAATCAATATAAAAAATATATCTATATTTAATACATTCATAAAATATTTAAATTTATGATTGTTAAAAAACATATGATTAACAATCCTATTAATATTATAAATGCAAAAGTTTGTTTGTATGGATGTATGGATGTTTGTAACTTCTTCACGCAAAAACTACAAAGATGATTACGATGAAATTTGGTATGTAGGTAGCTGAAGACCCAGAATAACATATAGGCTACTTTTTATCCCGGAGTTCCAGCGGGATTGGGACTTACGCGGGTGAAACCGCGGAGCGCAGCTAGTAGTATCATAAAGGATAGTATCATGGATCTATCAGGATAGAAAATCAGGTGTGCAGTTTTTGGGTAAAAAAATGTATTATAATGGTAAACAAAAAAAAACTTAGGAACAAAGTAGTCGCTATAAAATGGCTGCAGCAGCTAATTGGTGTATAATTGTAAGTACCTGGATGACCGAGCTTTGCTCGGTATTTTTTTTTGTTTTTTTATAAATTGTGTTTTTTGGAAATTATATTTAAGTACGAAAATTTAAAAAGTCTAACCTCAAAGCAAACAATCATTGACTTCGTTACTTAACAACGGACTTAGTTACTTAACAACAACAATAAAACACGAATATGACATTTTCTAAAAATGATTCCTAGCTAGATCGATTTATCGCCCCCGAAACCCCCTATATACTAAATTTCATGAAAATCGTTGGAGCCGATTCCGAGATTCCAATTATATATATATATACAAGAATTGCTCGTTTAAAGGTATAAGATACGCAAGATAAGCACACAAAACGATGTGGCTATATGCACAGGTATCTTAAAAAAGACCGAAAGATTTAAAACAACATTAAAAACTGCGATTTAGAAAGTTTTCAAAAAGGTCGAATAGTTGGGGGCAAAAACATAAATTGTAAAGTAATAATAATAAAATTATTTTAGGAATTTGTCATTTACTGTAAAGTAGAAATGAGACTGTATTACAAAAACTTATAAAACAAAAAGTAACAATCTCACATTATTATGTAATACAACCATGTGTTAAAGTGGTACGCTTCCCATACAAACACCCATGTAAAAACAAAATTTTAGTACACCGTGACCTAAAGAATATACCAATTATGTTGCGATTTTCGAAAGAACGAAAAATGTTTAATACCTAAACGAAAGATATAAGTATAAAAAAACATTTTATCGATTTAATTACCTATCGAGTATCGACAGCGTACCACACTAGCAATTACGTTATACCGAATCTTTGTCTCCTATAAATAGTCAGTGCAATAATCTCAAAAAATCACTTATAATACTTTGTTACTTAAATTGTGAGCTAATTTATTATATCATTCTACTTCTTAATTTGTTAACTCAATTAGGATGATCAAAAACCGTTATGTCTTTCATATAAACTACTTGTAGAATTTTTTTAGTATTGGATACATGAAATAATATGGACTTTTTTCAATATCTAGGTCAAGAAATTAGCAAATCAAACTCTTAAATCTTCCTTTACCTGTTCGTTACCCTAAATCATTAAAAGTACTAACTGCATAACACTTATAATACGGCCAAATAATGTTGTAGTAAAAAATAAAATGCAACAAAATTGAATGTTTTTATTGATTTTGTTATTATATAGGTACGTAATGTTGCAATTCAAACAATTGACAGAGTTTATTATTATTAAGAAATACTGAAATGGACAAATACGAATCAACACTTAGAAGATACGTGTTTCAGGCACAATTCACGTTTGGAAATCTATGACTAGCCATCTACGTCTACATGTATTCAGTGAAAAGTCCACTTGGCTGAACTATAAGGTTATGTGGTGGACTTTCCAGCTGAACCGATTTTAATACTATCCATCAAATAAAACTCCGTAACTAACTTAATATGTATCAGTGGAGGGTACCAAATCCGTAACATTACAAATTTAATGAAAAAATAATATTAATCATCATCGAATATCTACATCATGACAAAATATAGTTTCGGTAGAAACAATTTTCTATTCTATTTAAACTTTTTTTTATGGCATTGGAAGGCAAACAAGCAAACGGATTTCCTTATGGTAAGAAATTCCCGCCGCCTAAAGGTGGTAATGGTGCGTTGCCAACCAGGGGCCGGGATGTTAGGTCTCTAGCAAAAGTAAGTTTACCAGCTACCTTACCCTCCGAACCAGAACACGTCATGACGTTATGGCGGCAGGAATAGGTAAGGCGGTGGTACCAATCCGGGCGAGTCGCTGCGAAACTCTACCACCTAGTCAGATATTACGGTGTTAGTGACGGCAAGCCTATGTTTGCCTTTTACGAGCTGCCTGGCACAGGAAGGCAGCTGGTATATTCTACAAAGGAACCCGGACCAACACGGGGAAAACTTCACGCCAATCACTCAATCAAAAGACTTTTCTTTGATGGAATATATGCCAAAATGGCAAGATGATAATCGCACCTTCCAAAATTGCAACTGTGGTATTAACACGCAAAATTTGTCTAAAATCTAAATGTTATACATATTTGATACTAGACGTGGCCGCGTTTAAGTTTTAAAAAAAGTCTAAAATAGTGCCAGTGAAAGTCCTGTCAACATAGGTGTTGTTTCCGAGATTAGCCTGAACAAACTGAGAAAAAAATTGTAAAAAATGATATTTTAGTTGTATATAATATACATTCTTAAGTATGTAGTATAAAGGGGTTATTCCATACAGACACTGCAATTTTATTTCTTTGTATAGATTTTGAATCTACGAAACAGACTAGTGCTAGCAATACACTACTGTACACTTGTCAAATAGCAACTTCACCTGCATAATACAAAATATGATTAATTTATTATACAAAAGCTTGTAATAATACGAAAAAATATCACCTAGAGAAAAAAAATCGATTTGGTACCCATCACATAAATGTTAAAATATAAAGAAGAATAGTATAACATTAATAGACTCCAATACATCTACGAAACAGGCGAATCACTGTTATATATTGTCGATGTAACGGCTCAAGCCAGATGTACGTGACGTAAATAAAAACACACATACATATATAATCGCTACTACATATACACCGTAACCGAAAGTAAATAAACAAATTACAGTTTTAGTATTTGACTACAAAATACGCGTTATTAAGATTCAGAGCCACACATTTTTGTAAATATTACATAATAATTGGAAATATTAATTAAAACAACATTAACTGAAATAACATAAATAGAAAAACATAATGACATATAATAAAATTAATTTAAACATCTTAATATAACAACTAGTAACTGACTAGAGCCGTATAAATATTAATAAAAAAAACTCACAGCATTCCCAAATTATATCTAAAACAAAAGGACTCCTACTAAGGCGTACATTTTTTTTCTTTTTGTTCAAACGTTGTATGAATAGATGAAGAATTCTTCTTATTATTTAATTCTTTGTTGAACACAAAACATTAATTTAAATAAATATAAAACGCAAAATTTAAAACATAATTTAATAATCACATTCGTAACAGTAAGATCAGAGAGTGGGATTAAAAGAAACTGTGCTGGTGTTAAAATACGAAAGAGCATGTTCCGCTGGTTCGGACATGTAGAAAGAATGACAAATGAAAGATTGACAAAGTAGATATACCCGGGGAGACCAAGGTTGACATTCCACGTTCAGATCACTCAGATATAAATCCGAGGGTGGTATTAAGTCTCCAAAACCGGCGTGTTTATATGAAAAGAGATATATAACATAATGTATGTGAAGGAAGCCAGACAGGTATATCAGGATCGTGAGGTCTGGCACTCGATAACCTCTGCCTACCACGTAAGATAGACGTACGACGTAGACGATAATATACGTGAAGATATGTATGTATGTAATAAAAATATAAAAAGCGAGCTTAAACAAACAAAATGCGGAGATTTTTTTGAACCCAGTTGAAGGAACCAGAAAAATTAAAGCAGAGAATGTTCTTCACATTATAAATAAATATATTCAATGGTGGTAGAAGATCCGAGCCTACATCGACTTACACCGAGCTGATAATAGAATAAAACATATTTTATAGTCAAGTAAGCATATTAGCGATCATATTACAAGTGGATTGCCTAAACAAATCCTGGACCGAATATTTTTAAATGTTTAAAAAAAAATCCATGTTTCCAATTTGTTTCAGGCAACTCTATATATCAACACAAATTATAATAAAATTGTAATAAAACTGCACATAATATGGTGATATATTTTTTTTCTATTATCGGATTCCGTGAAATTAACTAGCATCGACAATTATCTGTTTATACCTGGCAATCCAGATATATAACAGGCAACCCAACGTCTATAACTTCGTCTTATACCTACTTTAAATCGGAATGAAACCTTAATATTACACCAATTAATGAACAAAAATAATTTTATCAAATAAAAAAATTGTAAAGGATTTTTTAGGTAACCTATTTTTAATATATTTTCTGATTTACCAAATTTGCTATAAAACTAGTTTCATTCTATTATCAGCTCGGTGTAGGTCGACCTAACTTAGGATCTTAGACTATGGGTAGATCAATGGGTATTTATTTGAGAAATTAAATACATGACTATATTATA
>NJDD01009144.1:0-36722 GCA_002245505.1 Calephelis nemesis
ATAAGCCGAAACAGCACAAATGCAACCGCGGTCACACGAGTGTCAATTCCTTCTCCTATGCGTAGTTTATAGCTCAAAGCCAAGTAAGAGCAATTAATATTTCATATGTCAAATCGCAGCTAATAGTGCTTAAATGTAGTTCATATTAAAGTATTATAATTATATAACCAGCATAGTAATATTTTTTTAAGATGTCAACTAACACTCACAGAAAAATAAAAGACGAATAGAGATGTTATATATAACTATAGTAAAATTATTATTTATGTCAATGAATTTAATAAATTATTTATAGTTTATAGTAAAAGCAAAATGGTTGAAAAATATAAAAAATTACTCGATAGTAACATATCAAATAATGATATATACTAAAAAATATAGTTTCGTTTTTATTTTTAAGGTACTCAAAAAACAATTGGCCCAATCTAGTGAACAAGACGACGCGGATATAATACAGGTATGCTCTTTTTTTTAAACTAATTTATTGATTTCTGTTTGTATTTATATAGTTTTAAACTTGTGGACCGTTAATGAAGGTTTTAACTGTATATTATGTATTTTTCATTAAAATTTATCGCCGATTTTCACTCTGTGTCGAGATTACAGTTACAGGGAGATATAAAATACAAATGTACCTATCTCAGACCAATAATTTGTAGTTTGATTAAGTGAATGCTGAACACTAGTAAATTAATGGGTTGCATTTGTTCTCTAGATGTATCTCTTTGTTTTTTCCCTTTATTTAAAAAATAACTGAAAGCTTCACAAAATGTTTTGATATCGGTTTACTTATATTTATTTACTTTTTAATCCCTGACGGAAAAAGGTGTGTTATAAATTTGACGTGTCTGTATGTGTGTCTTTCTGTGGCATAACTTTTAATCGGATGGAATGGTTTCAAAGCTGATTATTTTGTTTGAAATTTGAGATGAGATGGTCTACAATACTAGAAGGTTTTGTTCGAAGTTAAGTAAAAGTAAGGTGGTGGCTCCAAGGCAAGTTCCTGCACAATACTTTACCACCGATGTACAAAGTTTGTCTGATAGAGATCGCTTTGCTTGGTGATAAGATTGCCTTTTGTGTACTAGAAACTAAGCCAATGTTGTTAATACTTAGTTGTAAGTTTAATTGTGCACAGTAGAGGGTTCAAACGGTCGAAATAGGTAACAACGTGTACGTCGTTAATTATAATAAGAGTGTTGACATGATAACTTTTTATAGGAAACTGGTGTTAATAATGTAAATAGCGTCAATAAATACTGAAATATTTTATTCCCTTTGGTGGGCTCATGTTTAGTATTTTTTTAAGCACATATTTTTATGTTTAATTTAATGTTTTAGTTTATTTTTTTTTTGTTTATATTTTGTCACCTGTGGTGAATTACTTTGCTTCTAAATATTTTCTTTCTTTCGCATATGTAACGCGCTACGGTGCCAGTTCTTTTTAAGATCTCACTTTAGTTGAGTGTTTCGAGACATGTACGCTTTTTTATTTGAATGTATTTCATATGTGTGGTCACTGTATTTGTATGTATACAGACAGGATGATATTTAATGTTGACCAGCCAAATTTTAAAAAAAGTTTCGGAATCTATAACACTTTCGATCTAAGAATTAATTAAAAAGATATATCAATTTATAATCTTTATCCTACACAAAATACAAGATATATTTTGATAACGTAAACTAAGCATTAAACTGGATCCCACCGACCGCAGTCGCATTCGCAGGCCTGTGACGTCATGAATTGTATTTGATACGACATAGCGTGACAACAAGTGAAGCAATTTTGCGGACTGTGTTAAATGAATGTTTATAAAAGCAAATATTACCATTTGGGAATAATATTTGAAGTACATTACCAATTAAGCATTTGTCCTCTCATATTAAATTTTGGCGGGTCCTTTCAAAGTAGCCCTGTACATGAGGTATGTGTGGTGACAGGAGCTGGAGAGCTGCTGCGATGTAGAGCGGCGGCGGCGGTACGAGGCGCTGGAGGCGGCGCTGGCGGCGCTGCCCCCCGCCCCNCGCCTGCGGGACACGCTCCAGCGGGCCACATTCGCGCTCGCCGCGTCCCAGCCCGCGCCGCCCTCCCCGCGCCCCCACCTCTCCGCCGCCTGCACCTAGGGCGCTCTACTGCAACACCACACCCGCACTAACAAACCATCACTAACTACAAACACACTTCCGAAATGTAACTCAAACTTAAAACAGGATTAACTCAAAATTTAAAACAGCCTTAAGTCAAACGTAAAACCAAAAAAACTTGAAACTGTCATTTCTATTATCTGTTGAAGTTACATTTTCAAAACGTGGGTTCGAGTTTGAATTGCGTTTTAAATATCCTAATCCAAACGAAACTCAAAATTTGTAATTTTTGTGCATTCAAGATTGATGTGATTGTTATTCTCAAATTAATTCAGTTGATTGTAAAAAATCTTTTGTATTCAGCCCCTATACAATTTAATATTTTTTTCGCATGTAGTATCCATACACGTTATACATTTATCATAATTATCTAAATCTATATTTGACCAAAAACTACACATTATTTGACAAATTGCAAATTATAAAAAATATGAAAGCTAACTCACTCACTAAAATCTTATATCTATAAAAGGCTGTATTACCATGAAACCATTATTAACCTTAGATAGAAAAAAAAACTTACATTCTGAATTTATTTTTTCATGTCAATTTATACAAACTTCTACTGTAGCAAATTTTTTGTGAGCTTTTCAATGCCATCTTCATCTAACACTTATATAAGAAACATCGCATACCAAGATCAAAACTAAAAACAACTTAAAAAAAGACTATTTTTGAAGACATAAAAATAACAGGTCTGTGATTTTTGTTTTCGACAAATTACAAGTAAAACCTTTGTTGTATTAATTTTTTTAGTTATCAAAATCGTAAATTATTAGTTATAATTTAAGTAAAATAACGTCGAATTTTTAGTTGTTTTAGTTTTGATCGAAGTGTGATATATGTATTTTAGAAACAAATATTTTAGTAATAAATCGATGACATGGTTTTCATCCGTCCTCTCATAAGCTTGCCAGTAGGAGTAATATAGCATCGCATTAACTCATACACCGACATTGTAATTTTAAAAACAAAATCGTATTTGAACTTTGCCTTTTTGACTTTGGCGACAAAATTTCGATACTCAATGTTTAAAAATGGGTTTATTTATGTCAAACTTAAAGTATTTTCAACGAATGTAACCAATTTTTCAATCAATGCTTCGTCAAAGTATTAAAGTAGTAAAAAACGTAGACACGGATAATATTCAAAAAACAGCAATTAGCAATCTAAACGCAATCGATTGCTTTATGTCAAATAATTAAATAACAATTTAGCAGTCGTATGTTTTTGCGTGTTACGTTATACGAATAGGCAAATATTGCTGGAGGGTAACTTGCACACGTGGCCCAAGTTAGACCATATAGTAGCGATGTACCAGTAACATTTGTGGTATCTATAGGTGTGTCTATGCCATCAAGAAAAGCTCACCTATTTGGTCGCTGTATTGTTCTTATAACATTAAAAAACGTTGTTGTCTGTATGTATATCTGAGTCACATGATGACCCTTGTCGCTTATTTCATAGAGGCAAAGTTTAAAAAAAAGTATACTATATCGTTTAATATTTGATAATATGATAATATTGTTTTAAAGCGGTTTGTGGATTGTACTAGTGTTTTTAAAGTTGTGTACTGATAGAGAATAGAAAATTTCTGCATTTTATGTCTGATCTCAGTAAAAATTGTGTAAACGGAAAGTTGAAAGTTGTATAAATGTTATCGCAAAATTTAAAAAAAAAACAAAAATCGACAAGAAGTCACATAAAACGATTACTAAAATGACTAACCACATATAGTAAGTGTTTCGTTCGTGTAGTTCGCGATAAGAAGATAGTGACGTCATCAACGCCACTGGTAAATTAAATAAGAAATCAATGATTCTGCGAATTTATTAGTGAGTTGTATGGTTGATGACGTCACTATTTTTTTATCGTAAACTAGCTGTAGATAGTTTGTATTACTGGAAATATTTGCATATTTCAGTTCAACAATTTCTATTCTATTATTTAAAAAATTTGGTCGACATAAATGTAACTTGCCTAATGCCCTTTGTATTTTCTGGCGAAATACTCGGGACAATCTTTTTATAATTGATTCTTCGTATTTTCTTACCTAATTTCGACGCACTAAAAAATAAAGGCAGATGTTGGCCGAAATACTAGACCTATGTATACAGGGATCATAAGACGGTGGGTGTCATATAAAAATATATTTGAGACCAGCTTAACATATAACTAGTATTTTAATTTTGACTGAAAATTGGTTACGTTGTAGGATTATACAGGGTTCGTGAAGGGCACAGAGTTCAAAAATATCAACAAACAACTTCTGTTTTACGATTTTTTAATAATTCAGTATTTTAGCTATTTTAATATTTTTTTTAATTAGGCTTTCTCTCGTATTTTTAAAAAATCATAAAACATAACCTGTTTGTGTTTGTCTTCCAAATTCTGACCATAGACATTTGCGGCATTTTTCAAAAACCCTGTACATTCAAGATCAAAAAATATGAATACTCTTTAGCAAGAGTTCAACATCATACGTAACGAGCGACGGGTGAAAGGTTGGTTTAATCGTTACTTTAAACGCTATTGACTTAAACAGATATATTTAGGACATTTTACCCATTTTTAGGTGAAAGATATACACGGACAGTCAAACTCTAAGCTCTATTTTGGCTTAGTGAAATTAAGTGGTCAATTATTTACATGGAAAATATGTACAAGCCGCGCACTTAAAGAATGGGATTGAAAATGGCCGCTCGTCGACGCTGTACCGATAGCATGTTTGCTAACGAAATAACAAATATTAGCATAAAAATAACGATCGTTATTGCTAATATTATATTGTTTTTGAATATTAATTTATGGGGAGCTGGGTTTATTATAATTATTAATAACATTCAATACACAAAATGAAATGTTTATTAGGTATTAGGTACATTAAGATGTTTATTTCAAATAAAAAAAAGTTGACAAATATAATAAAACTAGAACTTAAGCCTAAGTTCTGTTACTAGTGCCTTCACCAGGATCTTCCAGAAATTCGACACTGACATAGCTTCTTCATCTTCATCCATGGATTCCAACCATCCATCGTCACTTTCGCTATCGCTGTTTAGCCCAACACTGATGATAAAATCTTCAATTTCGTCTTCGTTCGAAACCTCCCTTGTCCATTAGTCTTTTTCTAACCGCTTCACATGGTTGACTTCTTTTTGCCAGTCCTCTGCTGTTATAGAAGCAACTGCTTCGCGTGTTAAGCCCTCTATTTTTTTTTCTAGCTGATCAACATTTTTTTCAGCCACTCGTTGTTTTATTAGATTCCACACATACTCTATCGGATTTAAATCGCAATTATATGGTGGTAATCTTAGCGTTTCGTGACCGTGATCAGCTAGAATTTTGTCAATAGCATAGTCTTTATCTGGTTTATACCTTTTTACTATTTCGAGCAGTTCAGCTTTAGTGTAGGACTGGTCAAATGATATGTCTTTTTCAGTCAACCATTTTTGTATATCAGCTTTACGGTTTGCTATCGTGGGAGTTTTTTTTGTTGCATGCTGTGGTAAGGTGCGTTATCCATGACGACAATGCTATTTGAAGGGATATTTGGTATTAACTTTTCTTTAATATATTTAGTAAAATTCTCCCCATTCATCTCATCATGGTAATCACCTTTCTTGGATTTTGCCTTAAATATGAAATCTGCGCCCTTTACAAATCCATTTTCTGATCCGGCATGAACAATGATTCACCTCTGACCTGGACTGTCATTTTTTCGGACACCTTTATCGGTGGTAGATTGCCAACACTTTGAAACAGTGTAGTGCGCGTATATCCACGTCTCGTCCAAATAAATGACTGGTTTTTTATCAGAACCTAATGCGTCATTGCGACGGATACGACGAAGATACTTAGCCCTCCATGCTTTAATATTATTCCTTTCCAAGAGTAAGGATCTATTCTTGTTACATTTTTTAAATCTAAACCCGAGTTTGTTTATTAAAATTTTTCGTAGTGTTGTGTTTGATCCTACGAAATCCAAATCTTTTTTAGCTGAGGCTAATATTTTGTTTAATGTAGGGACTTCTTTTCGGACATCATAGATAGAGGAGATTATCCCTCTAATCCCCGTCAACATAAAATTGTCCACTGGAACTCTAGTGTTCTTTTTTCCTCTTTGCCCCTTGGTTGGCGTACTTAACTGCTTTCCTTGTTGCACCGCTTGATCACCTACAAAAAAATATTTTTAATATCTTTATTTTTGTATTATATTAATGTAATCATAGTCCAATAAAAATAAATATCTACCATATACAAACACATATTTTGTTAACTATCTGCTTTTTATCGCTTACAATATTGTTGATATAATATGTGTACGTATACGTTTACTTTGGGCGGACATAGTTTATTTATAGTATAGGACATAGATTTTATTGAAAAATATGAAAAAGCATATAATTTAATCAATAATGCTGTACAACACTGTTTACATATAGAAATATATGATGCTTACCTTCTTTTTTAATTCGGGAAATAGTATTCTTAGACAACTCTGTTGCCATACATGCTCTTGCGTTACTATATTCCAGAGGGTGGTAACGGCCGATATTTTTCTCCTCCTCAAAATATTTTATGACGTAAACGATTTTTCGTGCATCGCTATGCAGAATCTTGCCCCGTTTATGCTCCATTACAAACACAAACGTTTAATAGCAACAAAAACGTAATAGTTATAACAAGAAACTTTAACAAAAACAATAACAAGAAACTAATAACAATTTAACAAAAACAATATACTATAACAATGAAACAAAAATCTATAACAAACTCAAACAATGTAATTACGTCTTAGCTCACAGAATAGCGAAACCGGACTGAGCATAGAACACTAATATCCGAGGATCTTTCGACAGTTCTCGTGGATAATAACGGTTACTTTTTTTGTGTTCATTACATGCGAGTGTGAGTATAGACGGCAATAGTGTGTAAGCGAGAGGCGACTACAGTCGCCGCCATCTTCAGTCCCATTCTTTAAGTGTGCGGGTTGTAATATACTAAATAATATTCACTAAACATGTTAAAGTTGAATGTGTTGTATTGTTAGTGATTGAAATGAATTTCTCCTTTCGCCTCTGTAATGTGTCCAGTTTTGGACACTTTCGGTCTTTGGTCGGGCAAATCAAAATGTGTTTTCAATTTCTAATCTAACGAAAACAACGCTATTGGATAAGTGTCCAGTTGGCGATAGGATTGCCCTATCATTTTTTAGGACTAAGTACATGCGGCTAATCGTAGGTGTCCTAGTTGCATTTTCTTACCTGTTCGGTGATACGGGCGTGTGAAGATACTTACTATTTTATATTAATTTGAAATGCCATATTCCTCAACTTGAGGGAACTTCCGAAAAGGATATTATATCTGACATGACAAATGTTAAAGCACTACCTATAATTAAATATACTGACAAAGTTAAATAAATAAATATTTGCAAAAACGCCGATACCAATAGCCGAAAATGAAAAATGGTATTCCTTGCATTATTTTACCTCGAAACTGGCTCACCTTGCATTTGTTTTTTTTTTATTGAATATCTATAAAAATTGTAGAATTTTTAAAATTGATCTCTTTCTTTTCCAATTCAATAAATAAGTAAGCGTATCATTCCTCTGAGCATTTCTTTAAAATTTAATACATTGATAGGTTCCTGTTAGATATTTTAAGAAAAGATAATACTTATATACCTAACGTATTTGATGATAGCATATTCTTCTGCTCTCTTTTTAATAGAGTACAAGCGGTCACTGAGCTTCACTCTCCTTTGTGACGTCACTACTGAGTATTTTTGGACGTTGTGACGTCACAAACGAAATTGAAGAGTTCGATAATAATTTATTCTTACGGTCAAGACTCTCTTTAAAATATTTTTTATTTATATAAAACAGATCAATATAATTATCTATAACAAATTTATCAAATCAATATAAAAAGAAATAGGTACATATTATGAAGTAAGATAAAAAGTGTGAAATAATTTAATTGGTCAAAAATCTTATGGAAATAATAATTATAAAACTTTTTATTATTTGATTGTATCATTTATTAAAAAATATTGATGTTATGTTCAAAAATAAATTATAATTTTCGTGCCATTAGTGCTAGATATTCGAAGACAGTCAAAAATATTTGGTTTTTATTGTAAATACGATTATTGCTTTTGTATTAATGAAAAAAATAAAATCTAGTCAATGATTTGACAATTTGACACACAAACGAGTTTAAGTGACTTAACAATTTAAAAATCGATGACATAGTTTTAGTTACCTTTTTAATTTACTTTAAATGTAGGTAATCTTATTAGTTATAAGTTGATTTACAAGCGACTCATATTCTATAGATTTTCATTTAATCTGTGACATTATGGGACGTTTCTAAATACGTTTTTGAGGAGTAAGCGAGACTAACATTATTCTTAGTTTTCTAACTATAATGATTCTTTTAGTTATTTCATACACAAATGTGTCGCTTTAACGACAAAAATTGAGACTGATGTTAAAGTTACAAGATTTGAAGGATTTATCATATTTGACATATTCTAAATTCAATGCCTTTGTTGCTTGTTCACTGCATATAATAGTACAAATGCTTCGTCCATCTGTAATGCTTCTTCTGAAATATCCAAATTGTTATTGCACAGACCCTAACAAGACGATAGCATAATTAAATTGTGATGTACTATATTGTGTAAATAAAATAAGTTTGAAAATATCAATGGTTTTTAATTTTTGCCTCCTATAACTCTGGACCTATTCCAATCATATCTATATATTAATACGTGATGCCAAAACTTTGAACCCATTTTTACGAAAATTGCACAGACGCAGGAGCATAAAATTTGGCACACTTATAGTTTTTTTTATGACATTGGAAGGCAAACAAGCAGACGGATTTCCTGATGGCAAGAAATTCACGCCGCCTAGAGACACCAAAGGCGGCAATGGTGCGTCGCCAATCAGAGGCCGGGATGTTAGGCCTCGAGCAAAAGCAAGTTTACCGGCTACCGGACAGGAACACATCATGACGTTATGGCGACAGGAATAGGTAAGGCGGTGGTACCAATCCGGTCGAGTCGCTGCGAAACTCCACCACCCAGTCAAATGTCACGGTGTTAGTAACGGTAAGTCTATGCTCGCCTTTTACGAGCTGCCTGGCGCAGGAAGGCAGATGGTCTATTCTACGAAGGAACCCGGACCAACACGCTAATATTTTTCAATAATTATGCTTATAAAGTATATTAAATCAATAAATAATACATTACCCACACTACCATGCATTTGACACACACAAACAAACATATTGATGATAACGATAAAAGATCACAGATTGCGCACCAAAAAGTTTGGAAACAAAGTAGTTGGTCTTGAGAAATGAAGGTGGCGTTTGAATTTTGCTAGAATATTTAATGGATTTTTCATATAATTGCAGTTATATGACCAATATCGATAAAATGTTAATTTTCGAGACTTGAGACCGCCAACAAGCAGTGAGACAACCGTTGTTTAGACATTATACATGCCCTTATGCAGTAGATATAGATAGTTACAGGTGCATATTACTCTGCAGCACACGGAATACAGCAACAGTGAACACTGACGCTTTGGCCGAAATAAGACAGGCATTAGTGCCAATTTGAGCGTTTTTGCGGCACGTCATTACAATCTATCTACAGCTAATATTAAAAACCTACCTACAGGTAAATATAGGCCTTCCAGAGTTTTGTTGCGATATTTTTGTTAAACATTAAAATAACAGCGGTTACGTGGCAACTGATCTAAAATAGCACGATCTCTTAGGTATGTTAATAATATTGGCCGATAGAGTAATAGGTAAAACTGGACAGCTAGTGCAATATCCGATAACCTATATTATTAGATTACCACTAGCAAGGAAAGGTATTACGTAATCCCGACACTGACAAACTATAGTTCGTCATGTTCGTGTTTCCTTCTTTTGAACAGGCCCCNNNNCCACTCGGCCGTACCTACAGCGATAAATGCCTACAAATTCACGTGTAGCCGCACCCACTCTAACAGTGAGTGTCGCCGTTTACGCATAGAGCTCACGAGTGCGTTTATTAAAAGTTTTATAATACGTTTAAAATAGAATGACTGGTTTAAAGCATTGCTCATTATTGACGGATATTTTTCAAAAAAAAGAATAGGGGCCGGCAATTTAAAAAAAAATCAAAACAATTACTTTCTTGGGACTATTAAGTACTTTCTTATATCACCTAATTATAAAATACACACAAAACTTAAAATTTACTGCAATTACGAGTGATTCTAATCGCAGACTATTGATTAATTATTATTATGTGTGTATAATATAACATTAGTCACGACTAATTTGTAAATTAAATGAAAAACAGTACCTAAGTACTTCAAAACTTGTTTTTATTTAAATGAGTAAATTTAATTATGCATTTTAGATTATTGTGTTGTTCACAAACAAAAGTAGCCTAAAGGTACTTTAGTACTTATTATTCTGTCCCTAAGAACTAAAGCTTTGTTTCTTTTTTTATTCCACATTATGAAAGACTACCTATCATATCTATTGCAATATATTCTATTTACCTAATCGACCGAATAATCATACGCATCAAACGTAAGATACAATAAGTGGTCAAGTTTTTCCTCTGATTCTCAGACCTACTCAATATGCTCACAAAATTTCATGAAAATCGGTCAAGCTGTTTCGGAGGAGTACATTAACTAACATTGTGACACGAGAATATTGTATATAAGATAGTAGATAGCAGCGCTGCCGTGGCCACAAGTCGACGATCACCACAATAGGTATCGCGTTACTCTACGCTAGATAGCGACAGAGTTATGCGTTAAAAGAAGCGGAAATAGTTAGGTGAATATCTCGTGAGGTACGGAACGCTTGTACGAACTGAATCGAACTTTGTTGCTTAATCGCAAGAATCGGTATTTGTACGAATTGCTACAACGTAGAGATGGTTCTGTACGATACTACTTTGTGTGTGTGCTTTATATAGAAAGCCTGTCCGCCTAATAAACCTAATTCGCCTGATTATTAATTTTCATCTTATTTTGACGTAGGATCATGTCCCCACAGTCCAATAATACAATAAATCTATTGTTTCATTTCACGTAGTCCATACAAGCCTCTTGTGAAGCGTCTAAGTTAAACTCATATAGTCATTAGTCAATCACCTGGTGTAATAGACTTGCAGACTCGCCCGGCTCTTCTGTATTGATATCCGTTACCAAGGATTTTTATCCGGCATATTGCCAGACATTCAGTAAATGTTGTAAGGTGTTTCATCTCCAATAAGACATTCTGTGCGCAACGGGCTGTCTGGTCTGCTGCTTGTTCGTTTGACAGTGTATCCAATAATGAGGTCACATAAAATTAGGTATTACATTTTGGATGGATAAGAAAAATACTTTCATTTTTTAACATTTATTAAATACTTCATTAAATTATTATTAGGTACATTTATTTGAATTTAACAAGGTTTTTTAAACACAGAAATTTGCTAATGTAGGTATACTGTTAAATATGGAGTGTGAATGTAGCATTTTCATTATAAATAATCTTTTTTTTATTGCACATCAGATTATTTTGGGGATCTGAAAGGCAAAGCAGACGGACTACCTGAATATAAGGAATACAAATGTTAATGTTGCCATCATGAGGTTGCAAATGTAAATACTACTACATATAATAAACGTATGTTTAGGGGGATTATTTTATATTTGTCTATTACGAAACTGTTAACAAGAGATAGATAGATGAGAAAGAATAAGGTTATTTAAGTATTTACATATATTTTTTTAAGACTGATATCAGTGATTATGATGCATAAAACTGAGCAACCTTACATGAGCCCAGTCAATAGTATTGTGTAGTTCCAAAAAAAAAAAATATGCAAGCAACTTGTGCAATGAATCAAAACCAACGGCTGGTCCCGAACCTGCGGTAACCATATAATAGTGACAATATATATACACAAAGAAAGAATACATAAATTTTGAGTAAATTTGTTTTTACTGATGGCAACACATTAGGACTTTGAGTTAATAATTTAATGCCATCATTTTGACCATAATAAGGTATATTCTTACATAAGGACCAAAAGTCTACTTATAGCTTTAGTCAGGGAAATTACCAGAATCAGGCTCGGTAATTTAAAGTTGAAATAGACTTGTTTATGAAATTGCAAATTAGAATGTCTACTAAGTATGCATTAAAATCAAAACAAGTGTAAAAAAGGTGAAAAAAAGAAAAATTACAATCACCTGATACGCAATATTTTTTATTAAATTGATACATACGATGGGTATTTCATAACGTCACACAACATCGCTGCAACTTAAACACAATATATACAATAAAGGTTTATATTCTTAATAATTACAACCATTTAAATTAAATTACACCGTCAAAACCTAACATTCACACTAAGGAACTAGATTATTCTACATTTTACGATATGATTATTTTAATTGCCTCTACAGGATCATCGGTGAAGTCAAAATAGGTTAAATAAGTAGGTGACATTATAAACAAAAAGTAAAGTTTTAAGTTCTTATCTCTCCCTCAAAAGATACTTAAAAATTTCTGTCACATTAAACCAGACCAAATTTTTGTTATTTCTAAAACTTTATTTAAAGAACAAATTTGAATTTGTAAACCGATTTATTAAACATTGCGTTATGATGGTTAAATTTTAGTACATTTTCCATGCTCCGGAGTATCGATAAGAAGATAATTAAACATTTCAAGTTACATGTTCAATTCTCTTAACTTAACTGTCAGAACAACGTCAGCGAAAGACGAAGGTTGCAAGTTCTATTTCTTTATAAGGAAGAATTAAAAAATGTAAATATTTTAAGTTATATGAAAATAATTACAGATAAAAAAAACATTGGCGTTCTTTTTGCTTGTCAACCATATTAAGAATATCTAAGATGACAAAGATAGCGGTTATCTACTATCGCCGTGCAAAAAAATACTTAAAAGACACCAAACAATTTAGAAACACATTCGTGATTTAAAAGTTTTGTTTTTTATTGTTCTTTCTTTAACTAGACTACATTTTAGTCAAAGAGCCGATGCCTTAAAAGCAGCCATATTTTAGACATTATTATAGTAAAAAACATAAACCAAGAGGCAAGATAAAATCACCATAACGTAACTGTTGGCTTTGCAATTTTTTTGTACAAAATAACTGACAATTATAAGCCAAAGCAGTGAGACTAAATGAACAAAACATTCACGGCAAAAAGTACAAAACTTTCATTTAAAAGAGCGTGCTCGCCTAGAGCATTCACTGAGGCCGAAACATAGTATAATAATACATCTTCAAAACAATGAAATAAAGAAAGCTTGGACTTTATTACACTGTTTTGAAGACATGTCATGTAAATATTGGCAAAACCAATGCTGTCACATGTCATCTGAGGCTTTCTTTTTAAACTTTTTCCTGCTGGATAAAGTCGAAACATGAAAACTGTGTTTAACGAAGACGAACTTCCCAGTTTTCAGAGTTCTCAATTTACGTCTGGAGGGACAAAATATTTATAACATGGTCGTAAAATCGGCTGGGTCAAGCAACATCTTGTTCCAACATACGTAGAACGGCTGACCGTTCTAAGATAATGTAAACCCGAAATGTTTCTCGCTTGATATAATAATTTACAGTCGCCAATTTGCTAAAAATGAATAACCTTTAGAAAAATTGAAAATTTAAGAAAAAGGCACAGAATATTTATAACATAAAATGCTACCTTCTACCATGATTTAGTTTAAATTTTATAACGTATGAATACTTTTGGCGTGAACGCTCTTTTTGTCACGTTTTTGTATTCAAAAATCTATTTAAATTGCACTTCCAAACAAACTAAGCGAGCATTCCTCTTATAAACTAAACGAACTAACTTGTTCAAATTCATATTACCTACATTTTACAACAATATAATGTGACTTTCGAAATGCACTTTAGTAATACGATAATAAGAAATCCATAATTAAATACATACATGTAAAGTTAAAAGGAATGAACTAGCGATTAATTTTGCTATTTTTTTATATTATTTCACAAGATTTTTTGTGTTTAACTTTTAAACATTTTATTAATAGTCTCGTGATTGTAAATACCTGTATAATATTTAATAGAATTTTAAATAACGTATATATTTTCTATAATACTTGACACCGTATTGTTCTAGATATACATAAGCCAAGTGCTATGAGTTACACAAGTTATGTATTTACATTTATAGTTGAATTGTTTCTCGCAACACTCACTAACTCAATGTATGTTGGTTTAAATCAGGGTTCGAATTTAAGGAGATTTATTATCTTTTTATTATCTTTATTAGATTATTCTAATTTTATGATTATCAGACAATTATTAAATGCTGATTATCTATGCTGATTAATAAATAAACGTTTGACCTGCCTATGTTCTATCCGTTACAGTGAAGAAAGTCGCGTTTTGACTTTTTGAAAACTACATTTTATTATTACCGAGTAATAATAAAGATATTTATTATATCGATGATAATAATCATTACTTCGAGCCCTGGTTTAAATACATGACATGTTTTTTTGTCAACCGCACACATAATATAATAATTTAACATGTTCTTCACGATATCCTTTAAACATATCCTTTTATAGTTTAGCAAAAACATATTAGAATGGCTAAAACTTTGATATATTCAGCAAATCATGAAATAAAAATTCATTTTTTTTTCATAAACACTGGTATACAAAATGATATAATTTGTATAGTATACACAAGTTAAATTACAATATATTTTGCCTTTAGTATCAGAAACAACTAAGCAGTTGAAACATGAACTCAAATGAAAATTATTTAGTAGTTCCCATTTGCGCTAAAAGTGTTAATGGTATTTTATATTTTTATTTTCACCGTGTACTAAGTAAATCAAACAAAAAGAGAAATATAACAATTTGAAACGACTTGCTAAATTTCTTTAAACTTAGATACTGACAAAACCTGTGAAAGACAGTCACCTGCTCTTGGTCTAATTACGAAATAATGAAGAATAATATTTAATTTAGTTGAGGAAAATAGGCAAACAAGCAAACAATTTTCCTAATAAAAAAGCACACCCTTACACCAAAGATTTCCAAGATGAAAAAAAAAATCAGGCTTCTAGGTATTTTAACATTCAATTAATAATTCTAAGTGCAAGAGCACGTATATTTAAGTATGGAATTTGCATCTGACCGTACACAGTTTGTATTTTTTTTATAGAACTAGAGCCAAGTAATGCATATATAAATAATTGAAAGTATTAAGTTTCACAGTTTTAGCCAACTCTAAAATTAGAAGAATCTATATTCAGTCATTGTATTCAAGCATCTCGAGAAAGGAAGTTTAGGCAAGCTAAAGATAACACGAAGGATCGTGTAAATCATTTGGGTCTTAGATTGGTTAAAAAAGTATTTTACAGCAGTCTTCAAGTTCTCGATATAGATCTGTTAATATCGGTTATTAGTTTCACTAATAAGTAGTCGATATTATTATCGATTATTTTAACTAAACGTCAATACAGCATGTCAACATGCAACACCCAAAAATAAACGTAGACTTTCGAAGTAAGCGTCAGTACTGCCAGTTACACATGAGATATTGCGACAGCTTTTGCTTAATGCACTAAACAAATATTGATTTTTAAAACTTTTCCTGTACTTGGAATAAATTGGCACATTGGGACTTGAACCTATGACTTTCATCCTATATCAATAATTCTCTTTCAGTTAAGCTACTATAGATTTATAGTTAAGAAGTTTTAATAAGAAAAAATAAAATAATATAGTAACTTCATATTGATTTAACAGTTAATATGGACAGTATCAACATAAAACGAATGTCATGGGTTCATGCTCCGGTTCCATTTTTTTTTCTTTTTAATTTATTAATAAAAACGCAATTTTACGCTGTGAAAGTGACGTCATGCTACTAGGCTAGGCTACTTTATAGTGACTACATACATTTGTAAAGTACATTATTGGCATTCAAAACGCCGAGTTAGTAGTCAGCCACTCGTACGCAAGTCCACTGACACGACCTCAATGATTACTGGCGCTCGTTTCGAATATTCGCATACACAGGGCGTATTTAAAATTGATTTAATACACGACACCGATCACAATATTTTAACTATTACGATAATTAAAACTATCGATAAACTGTTAGTTTGAATCGATGCTCAGACATCGGTGCTTTATCCGTCCACGTTCAGTGTAGGGAACTGGCCCATAATACCATTACTATGAGCGGATCCAGAGGGTTGACTTCCTCGCACACCCCACCTCTCTGCCATTTGACATGAAAAGATAAACCTTACAAATTTTCTAATTAAAAAAAACGCTTTGTATAAAAATACTTTCCAACATCTATTTTGGATAAATAAAAAACCTAAACAAAACTACGAAAGAACCATTTAAAAAAATGAAATTATAAGGTTTTTAAACAGGCGCTTTCAAATTTTTTTTACAAACAACTCGAATGACGTCACACGCAAGTCAATATACATTAACTTAAATATTCTATATTTCAGTCAGAATTAAATTAATTTCGAGTTTTCATCTATTCACTTGTTAGGTTTAATTTATGTTTTTTTTTATTATTTTAACGTCATCAAACTCCTCCAAAAGGCAAATGACACGCATGACCCTGGCTGGATCTGCTCTTGAATGGTCGTCGTCATGTGTAAATAAGTATGGTAGATACCGCTTAAGTGGAAAGGTAGAGCCGGTGGTAGTCGTTAGCGCCAAAAGCCGCGTTGCATTTCGGACATTTCCGCTGTCGGGTTTCATACCGAGTGCGGAGACAGTCCCAACAGAACACGTGGAAACATTTTGTAAGCACTGCGTCTTTGCGTTTTACCTGAGAAAACAAGATGGCCGATTAGTGTGACAAAAAAAGAAACAACTGTTTCATAAAAGATATGAGTTGGTAGTATGAACTAATTTTATGATATATTAAAACTAAAAAAAATGTGCTGTTATAGATGTCAAAAACAATATTTTGCGAAAAATTTGTTTTTAAAATCTGCTGGATCTGCTGGCGTTTATTAGACGAAATGGAGATCAGTCAGTAAGAAAACAGAAATTAATGCCCGGTTCCTATATTCAAGATAAGAGTCGTTTTGCTTACGGATAGTAGATTTTTGTACGAATAGTAAAAAATCTAACTACGGTCGTTCGTTAACGACTGTCAATTCAAAACATTTTGTGTAACAAAGAGCAACGCTTCGTCACTTTTAGGCAAACTATCAATTGTTATATTAACGGATTACGGCTCGTTGATTATAGGAGCTTTTATTGTTAGATTGATAGAGACATTGGTTATTCCGTTAAATTTATGATTTAAACTTACACTATATAATATAGGTAGCATATTACGCAGGGCGCTTGCGCGAATGTTCGTGTTGTCATGTTTGTGTACGATAGTACGATTGTGACCGTTATAAAACAGAAAGACGAGGATGCATAAGATTTGCACAAGATATGTGACGGTGCATGGCAGCAGTAGCGGTATAACATGTCGATGCTGACCTTGCATGAGGGGCAGGTGAGAGTCTCCTTGTACTCCCGGATCTCCTCGAGCAGCACCTCGTCCATGCTGCTGCCGGCTTGCTCCATCTTCTTCATCCGCTCCGCCTTACGTCTCAACACCGCCAACTCCTCCTGTCACGTTTTTAGGTTTAAGGTTAATTTATGAAAATTACTCCATCTTTGTACTTAAAAAATACAATATGTCGTCTTTAAAGCGTAAAATATTTAAACAAAACGTAATTCCCGATACATTACATTTAATGAAAACCATGTAAAAAAGCCTAAGATTTTTATTCTCCTGCATTTTACTTATCTTCATTCTGGGAATTGTTGAGAACATTCCTTTGGTAATAATTAGAACAAGAATTCTAAGTTACGCAATCTTTGTCACGTATCTCATGTTTGATTAAATATTTTCTCTACATTTTTAAGGGACTTGGCGTGAGGATATGTATGTATGTATGTATTTTTAAAAGTACATCATATAAAGATAATACTTTTTAGGGTTCCGCAGCCAAAGGCATAAAACGGAACCTTTGTAGTTTCGCCATGTCTGCCTGTCTGTCCGTCCCACGTCAGTCTTTTTTCCCGAAACTATAAGAGCTATGCTGTTGAAACTTGGTGAGTAGATGTAGTTTGTGAATCGCATTAAGATTTTATAAAAAAAAGAAAAATTTCAACAAATTTTGCGGTTCCCCATACTTAGAACCAAAACGGAAACATTTATCTTCCATTAAATTTTTTTAAAATTAAAATCCATATGTTTTTTTTTTTTATGGAAAGGTCTTAAAAATGATATTGAGGTTCCTACCATTGTAGCTTCTTAAACTGAATAGTTTGAGCGAGCGACGCTACCAAAGTGGTAAAATGTGTGTGTGTCACTTCTGTAACTTCTAAGAGAACGATAAAACAAAAAATACATGCTGCACTTTACCATGTAAACTTCCAGCGAAAATTAGTTTGGTGCTGTAACGTCAACATTTAAAATAGTTGTACTTAACTGTATAGTGATAGCACCGTGTAGTTTCGAGTTGCACAATTGAAGTGGCATAAACTGCAACCACTGTAGTGTATATGAAATGAATGAATTGAGAGATCATTTATATTGTGATTTCAGTTGCTACGGAACTTTTCAAAGCGAGTCCAACTCGCACTTTACCGCTTTTTATTTTAAATGTGTATAATCTACAGTATATAATTTAGTAGGAAAATAAAAAATGGCCTTGCTGGATAAAAGTAATCAGTCATCGTTTGCTGTGTCCAATTATAATATATTTCGAAAGAAAAAATATGTTTGTTACGGGATACTAAACAATATAATATAAAAAATTCTCTTGTAACAATGTTCATGATTGAACTCCTCCGAAACGGCTTGACCGATTCTCATAAAATTTTGTGAGTAGGTTGACTAGGTCTGAGAATCGGCCAACATATATTTTTCATACCCCTAATTGATGAGGGTGACTCACCTCAATTTTTTTTATCAAAATCACATTAAAAATATATTAGCACAACGTCTGTCGGGTCAGCTAGTAAATACACGAAAGAAACCACAGACGATAGTTAGTATGTGTGGACTCACGTGCAATCTTTTAGTTTTGTAGGCCTCAGCCTCCAAGGCGCTGGTTTTCTCTGCGACGACCTGCTGCGCCTCCTTCATCTGCGCGTGGTACTTCTCGAGATGCAGCTTGAGGTCTGCGGCGGACTGCGCGGACTCGATGGCCTTCCGCTTGTGCATCTCCATGGCCTGCTGGCGCAGCAGCAGCTCCTTCTCCACGGCGGAGAGCGTGGCCTGCAGCAGCCGCTCCTTCTCCTCGAGCCGCCGCGCCACACCGCCCATCGACTCGATCTGCTGCTCGCGCGTCACCACCTACACAACGCACACCAAACACCCATCATTTTATGAACATTCCATATGAATATATTACAACCCAAAACTTTCACTCTATTTTCAAATTTCGCTTTTGTAATAAAAACTAAAAAAAAATGTGTGTGTGTGTGTGTCAGCTACGACGCACGATTGGACTCCTTACGAAATGTATCTTGCAGCACACATGCCTCCTACAGCAGATTTGGTTATGTTAATTCTTCTTAAATTAGTATCATCGCAGACATAAGAAGTGTGATCCAAATAGTCAGTATTTTGATAGATAGCGACTCCTCCTGCACGGAAACTACGAACTATCCCGCAGGAAGAGATCCCGAGTATGAGAAACGCTGTGTAATGTATTCCATCTCATTCTTTTACACGTTCAATCCTACAGATATAATATTATGTTTGTCTCTTTCTACGTAACGTCTCAACTTTTCGTGTTACACTTGATTTTACTCCTCATAAAATTTCCGTACCGGGTCTTATAACTCAAATCATTTCTTAAGGAGTAAACTCCAAAAATATATTATTTAAACCATCCAAACTCAACGACACAATCTGACTGTCAGAATACATATTGTAGTATTATTCATCCCGACAATATTCACGTTTCCTAGCAAAGGGTGGAGTTTTCTTATGTCATGTGGCCCCATATCCCTGACAATGACAAATTAATAAACTTATTAAAATACAACCTCAATTTAATAAAATAAAATGGAAAATACGCGATATACTAAATAATTGGCTACAATAAGGTTTGTTATATAGAGGTCTAATAAGACAAAGAAAAAAAAATAACATAATATTTAAGGCTGTCAAGTCATGAATTACTGTTAAATTAGTTATCAATATAACATATTTAACTAGTCTAAGTGAAGATTAACAATACTTTGACAAAATTGTTTGAATGGAGGTAAATGAATCTTTCTAATAATTAATTTAGTACAATTACAATAATTAAAAATTCTTTAAAAAGATGTTTTGACAAATATATTCGTAATGTCAAAGTATATTCTACATTGCTTTTGTACTTATTATTAAAAATGTCGTTTAAAGGATACACTGTGTATAATTATTGTGCTCTACTCAGTGGATTGTGCACTGTGACTGCTTTACTATCCAAGAGTAGATTATAAAATGATATGAATTATAAAAACAACAAATGCTTGTTTTTTTATTTTTTTAAAGACCAAAATTAGTAAGGATTAAATAAATAATAATACATTAAGCAACAAACTTTAATTTTGTTGCCCTTGAAAATGTTACCTGCTCCTGTAACAGCTGTTTCTCTTCTCGCAAAAGTTTATGTAGCGAGTTAGCTTTGATTCGCTCCGACATGAGTTTGAAGTTAGCGTCATCTTTCTCCCGCAGTTGTTGTATCAGTCTTGAGTTCTGTTCCTGCATATCTTCGAACGCTTGCCCTGTTACCTCCATTTCATTTAATAAAGCCTCTTCTTCCTGCAAAATTCGTTTTATAGAGAAACACGCAAGTCACTACCACAGACTTTTAGGACGGAAGCTTACACTTTCTTTTATTGATGAATTATTTTCGGAGATATCCGTTGACGGACATATTTTATACGATCTGGGAGCACAGCAGTGCCGCCTTTAATTTATAATTTAATTACAGACAAATATTACTTTAGTATATAATAGATTAGCAAATTGTTCTGCTAATAGCATTATTTACAGGATATAATTTGCTGGAGGAGCAAGTACATATTGGAGAATTACTATACGTTAAAATGTAATATTTATTAACATTATATTACTTTGAGACAACCCAAAAAGCAGACATTTAGAAGTGCTACAAGCTCAAAATTTGAACAAAACATTTTTCTAGTAATTTATTGTGCACCAAGGATGTGATTTAGGCGTGGGTCATTTTGAATGTCCGGTAATGATGATTGATAATATACCCAAATCAAGGACCAGATATTGCAGAAGTATGAGCCCAAGCAGTAAGCTCTCCTGAGTCAGACTATGTAATAATATACTACCTATTTATCACTAGGGACTCAAAATCAGCGAACTTAAGTCACAAAATAATATTTTATTTACAAAATTTGATGCAGGAGAGTTTAGTGCTGGAACTTATACTTCTGCACTTTTAGCTGCTTGATTTTTTATTGTTGTATTTTTGCAACCACTCCCATGACATGTCAACACAAACACACCCACACACACACGTGCGCGCACACGCAATAATATGCATGTACGAAAGCACTCACGCACGCAGACTCGTACGCACCCACGCATGCGCATACACAAACACTAACACAAACACACACACACACGCACACGCACCAAGATATACAATTGCATTAACTTTATCCATCAATGCATCGTCAGCTAAAACTTTTATATCCTTTCTGATAACATCTTTTCTAGTCTGACGTAGTCTCTTTATTTCTTAACTCGTATTCCAAAGTAATAGCACGTCAAAAGTAGTAAATGTTCAAATGGTTTTCAGAAAAAGAATTAAAAACATTCATTGTTAGAGTTTTCAATTCTACTCCATCAATTGAAATCTCTCCAAATGTATTTAATTTTAAATAACTTGTTAAAAGAAATAGAACTGACCTGTGATCCGGCAAAGGGCCTGGCGAAGGCGTGTATGGGGTCTGGTGGACGGGCGCAGGAGAGTTGCTTCTGCAGCTCGTACTTCTGCTCCTCGAGCTGCTTGATCTTCCGCAACGCATCCTCGTCGGCCAGCCGCCGCTCGCGCTTGCTCTCCTGCAAACACTGACCAGATCATCGCCACTGTCCTCGTCCTACGCAACCCAGACATCTCCTTCGAAACCTTACCTACTCAAGAGGTTAAATTAAAATTGTTTGTTGTCCCAAATGAAACAAAAAAACAGTCCCTTGCACTTTGTAGAAAGGTATCTACACACGTATTGAAGAAGGAACCACGGTACCCCGATTAGCTAAAGAGTACATATCTAAGAATCACTTCTTATTGTTTAATCACTTCTGTGATTGGACATTCAGTTACTTTTTTTGTGTGAAGGATTAGGCCATGGCCATGGCCGATAGATACCATGAGTGCAACATGTGTCGCTGTCCAGTGTTTACTGAGTAACTTATTCTCCGGATCGGAACATGAGACTGTCAGTATGGCTGCAGGAATAGTTAAGGCAGTGGATTTCTACCCGGGCAAATTGCAGAAGTGCCTGTTACGTGTCAACGAATTTCTTCGGATTTATTATATATTTAATTAGTTTAGTTCCATGCAATATAATAGCATTTCTTTATACAAAGAGTAGTGACGTCAACGTGGGACAGTTGTCCGATCTGATACATATACTTATATGTTAATCTTAAAAAAAATTACACACACAAATAAGATTTCATTATTAATGTTCGTACTAACACATCTTGAATAAACCAATTATCTAGCCGGGCGCGACATTCCAACTCAGATGACCTCTACTATGCAATATATTATAAACACCATAAATATATTATAGTCAATGTATTTAGACTGTAAAGCATGCGTGCGGGTGGATGGCAAAATATTGCCTTAGTTTGATGTTAATATTGGCGTCAAGCAGGGTTGTGTGTTGTCAGCATTCTTGTTTATCTTATATTTGGACAAATGTCTTCAAAGGTTAAGATCATTGAATATGGGAATGCGTATGGGTGACAGAGTGGTGAACTGTCTGCTTTATGCAAATGATGCTGTACTTTTGAGCTCTACACTATTTGAGCTGCAAACACTGGTTACAGTTATGGAAGAAGATTGTAAAGAAAGGGGCTTACATTTGAATGCGATGAAAACCAAAATAATGGTATTTGAAAGAGATGTAGCCAGAACGGATGTAAGAGTTTTGGTTGATGATGTAGTGCTTGCTGGAACAAGTGAATGAAATTGTATATCTTGGTTGTGCTTTTAGTAGGGATGGAAGGTACACCGCGGATGTAGAGAAGAGAGTGAGTGCAGGGAATAGTGTGAATGGAGCGTTGGGTAAGCTATTCCAAAGCGATGTTTTGAGTCAAAAAGCCAGACTCGATTTGCATAATTCTGTGCTTATCCCATTGTTATTGTAAGAAAGCGAGAGTTGGGTATGTCAGAAAGAGCAAGAAAGTAGGATAAATACAGTCGAAATGAGAGCACAACGGAAAATCTGTGGTGTAACGCTCGCTGACCGCATTCGTAACAGTGACATCCGAGAAAGAGTGGGACTGAAAGAAAGTGTTGGTGTTAAAATGCGAAAGGGCATGCTCCGCTGGTTCGGTCATGTGGAAAGAATGACAGATGAAAGATTGACAAAGCAGATATACAATGGAAATGTGGATGGATGCAGATACCTGGGGAGACCAAGGCTGACATTTCACGATCAGATCAATCGGATATTATCCGAGGTTGGTATCAAAAGTATCCGAAACCGGCGTGTTTGTATGAAAAGGGTAATGAATTTGAAGAAAGCAAGACAGGTTTGTCAGGATCGTGAGGTTTGGCACTCGATACTCTCTGCCTACCCCGTAAGGGACTTAGCGTGAAGATATGTGTGTATGTATGTATGTATGTATAAATATTCGTCAATTTACCATAGGTATAGAATTGATACATTTTATCATAAATATGGAAATACCTGCGCCATTTTTGCTTTCTGTCGATGATCCTCGAGTTCCTGCCGCGCTTTTCTCTCGGCAGCCATGAGCTGTGCTTTATCTCTCTGTTCTTTTCCAACTCCCTTGTACATGTCTAATAGGAGCTTTAACTCTTTCTGTTCGTTCACTGCTTTCCTATAACATACAATGATTAATACAGAATGTTAAAAAAATGTTTCATGGTTATCTTTAAAAAATATGAAAGTGAAATATAGGAGTTTTCTTACATATAACTACTATAAAAATATTTTCAAAATATTTTTTTACTTCTGAGAACAATTAATAATACTCGAGGATAGTGGGTAGAAATAGTATTGGGCCCCTTAAACTACATATCTCTAAATGTTATGTAATTCATATCAAATATATCATCAGTACATATTCTAAAACAAAGTCTCCTGGTCATGTGTGTCTTTCTGTCTGTCTGTTCACACTCATCTCCAAAAGTATTAAACGGATTTTCGTACGATTTAAACAAATTTATAAGAGTATAAATCTTCCTCAGGAATTCCTGAGGAAGATTTATGTGTGTCTGAAATCTGAAGTTTTTTGAGTCAACATGTTGGCATTTGTCGATATTTATTTATGTATAATTGGTATTTGCAGTGGTTTGATATAATGTGTAGGGTCGATTGTTCTTTTACAGATTTTTAAAAAAAGCCGGAGTAGTATATGTAAATATTTTAAGGGTAACTTAGTATATTTAAGGAAATAAAAATATGCCCATTTTGGCCCATAAGATTTTTTTTGTTGGATACCTGTATTATGGTACTAGATACAGAATACAATAAATACGTTACTTGAGTTGTTGCTTGAGCTCCTTGACGAGATGTTCGAGCTCCTGCAGTTTAGCGCGGCCGTGTTCTTTCGCGGGAGCCTTGCTCTCTCCTCCCAGCCCCACCCCTTCCTCACACTGCGGATACACGGTACTTTTGAAAATATTATTCTCATCGTTTATTTAATAACTGACATTGACATTGGAAAAGAAAATTTTATATAGTGCAACCTAGAAACAAAACGCTAAATGTGTGTTATTAATAGTTAGTTAATTTGTTACAATATGACTTGCTTGGTCTGCTATACCATATTATATATCTGCTTACTACTAACTAAGAAAAATAAAACGTTTACTTAACTCAAATTTACGCAGAACTAACAGATTCCGTTTGATAAATCGGACGGAAGTAAATCCTACTTTTTTGGCAGAAAAAGCAATTACAAAATATAAATTAACAAGATTCTCTCTCTCTCTCCCTCTCTCTCTCAAGTACTCGATAAAGTAGGTTTACCGATGGCGCATACCCTATTTAATGTAGATAAAATTTTACAACAAATACCTCAGGATCGGGTTCCTCTTTCTTAACAATGAGAGGCTTCTCGTCGGGTGTTTCCGTTGTGGTCCCGCCACGAGATGACGCCTCTTCCAGTTCCTTGCGAACCTGACAAATATTATCTGTACATTTTTACACACAATCCAAAATTATATAATCCATACCAACATTACAAACCTCAAATTATTTTTGTTGGTTGACGCCAAAATAGCAGAACCAATTTTAATTATTTCTAGCAGAGAAACAAATCAAATCTTTAATATAGGCTACTTTTAATCCCCATCAGGTTTCTGCAGAACAGCCAAATAACTTATACACGCAGTTTAACATAGGCAATAGCTATTTTAGAAACAAATATAATTAAAAATCCACTTATCAGATCTTGATCACATTGTAATCAGACTAATAGGTAAACATTAGCTTTCAATTCATAAAAATTAAATAAATAAGCAAACAAAAATAATCATTTAGTGAATAGCTTTGAGAAAAAAATTTTAACAATGTTGAAATGAACAATGATATTTTTGGAGGTAGGTTAAAAAAACCACATACCTTGTTCAATTCTTGACTAGTATCCTTGTATTTCCTTTTGTACCTATGCACTTCCCCTTTCAACTGCTGATTGTGATTTTGTAGCGATGTTATCAAATGTCTCATTTCTCTATTTATCGGGCCAGTTTGTTCATTTGCTGCAAGATTCTGTTCAAATTCTATTCGTAACATTTCATATTCCTTCCTCAATTGTCCGAGGACATCTTCTAGTTGTATCATTTCCGCTCGCAATGCCTTTTGTCTAGAAAGTTCTTCACTCTGAAACATTAATTTTCAAATTATTATTATGGTTTATATTTTGCTACTTTGGCAGACTGTTATGAACAATAAGACTGCCATTTGTATGTCACTTTTTTTTTGTAAAAATATTCCTAATACAAAAATAGACAATAATTAAATGAACAAAACATAAGGAATATCCTCATAGGTTGTTTAACTTTTGTTACATTGTGCTGGTCCAGGCTCCTTTGCAGAATAGACCATCTGCCTTCCTGCCAGGCAGCTCGTAAAAGGCGAGCATATGCTTACCGTCACTAACACCGTGACATCTGACTAGGTGGTAGAGTTTCGCAGCGACTCACCCGGATTGGTACCACCGCCTTACCTATTCCTGCCACCATAACGTCACGACGTGTTCCGGTTTGGAGGGTAAGGTAGCCGGTAAACTTACTTTTGCTCGAGGCTTAACATCCCGGTCTCAGGTGTCTCTAGGCGGCGTGAATTTCTTACCATCAGGAAATCCGTCTGCTTGTTTGCCTTCCAATATCATAAAAAAATTGATTTTCTCAAGGCTGGAGAAATATTCTGTTTCCTCATTTCCTGATAGTCCTTCATATTGAAGGTAGGAAATCATACTGAAGGAAACATATTTTACAGTTTTTAAAAATAGTAAAGACCTCACTGCTTCTAAACTTTTATCTATCTTTTAGGTCACTTAAAACTTCATGTTATACAGTAAACCCATAGGAGAAATCAACGCAACACATATATTTTATTTTATTTTAAATTGAGTTAACTTCAAAAAAAGATACAGAAATACTTAAAGCAAGAGCAAACAGGCTTTCAAAAACAAAAATTTTGTTAAATTGAAAAAAAAATGTTATTACCTCCATCATTTCAATTTGTCTCATGTGTAAATTTTTCGCACTTTGTAGTTGTAATCTGGTCTCGTCCAGAGCGGTTTTCATTTGCATTGACTCGTTGTACAGCACAGAGAACTGGCTCTGAAGACATTTATACTCAGTAGTCTCTACAATTACTGATTCAGGTAGCTGACGGATCTGTAAACATTTTATTACTTTTTAATGAAATAGGAAGGCATTTTTGAAAAAACTTAAGAAGCACTGAATTGCTTCAGGCGGTTTTTTTGTTTTTGATTAAAACAGTACTACTATAAGAGATTATCATTCTTCAAAGGTTTTCTCGGCTTTGTCGGCAGTAAATGTTAAGTAGGTGTCTAAATAGTAAAGTCAGTTTTGTTGTTATGCATTATGTATAATAAACCGATATTCCTATCCCATTAAATACACCCAAAGAAAAAATCATGTTTGTAACATATTTGTGACAATAGTGATGTGTGAATTTATTACTGTTATATTTTTACAATCATAAGGCCATGTAACATTAGCAAAATAATCTAACAAGGAATTTTTTAAGTTATACTTCTTTAGGCATGTTACAAAAAATTATGAAAGTAAAATTTGAAGATACACGCTTGCCTCTATCACACAAAAGTAACATTGTGAAGTTGTCTGCTTTAGAAACATGTTGCTACACTCACACACATGTTTTAGTTTCATACACATGCGATTTATATACTTTTAGTTATAGATTTTTTTAATAATGACATAATATAATTTCTTAAGCGCGTACGTTCGCGTTCATAAGTACACGCACTAACTTTTTTTAACGAAAATATTTAAAAACTGTGACTGTTCGAAATTACTTTCTTGTAGTTATCATGACAATTGAATTTTAATGGAACCTAATAATAAAACAAAATTTTATTTTTATTTTAATTATCATTTCGATACCCGATACCTTGATGAAAATCGAAAAGTTTTTGGGAACTTAAAGAAAAAATGTGTAATTGTTTTGCAGAACAGTATAGAAATTATGTTATTTAACATAAACCCTCCATGAGGAACTTTGACGACTTGTGAAACTTACGTCCATCTTGAGTTTCTCAAGCTCCTTAAGTGTGTCGCGATGCTGGCGATGCAAACGGTCGAGCTCGGCGAGGCGGTTGGTGGCGAGCTCGCGCTGCTCCTCCAGCTCGGCGGCCACGTCCTCGAGCTTGGCGTTGGCGGCCACGCTCACCACGCCGCCCGCCACCGCNCCCCACTCACCCCGCCCGCCTGGTGGTAGCTCTTCAGCTTCTCTATCGCTTCCGCCAGATGGTTCTCTAGCTTGTCGTTCCGTGAACGAACCTGAAACAATGACAATTAGCCTACAACCTTTGTCTACAGCATATTCCAAGGAAGAAAGCTAGTTGTACCTGAGACAGGACTAGGTTCCTGACTAAAACTTAGAGCAAACATCTAAATTCTAGTGCCAAGACCTAGTTCAAGTCCTAAAATGTAAAGTGCGAGTCGGACTAGTGAAAGCCATATGTTAGGAAACAGGACACATTTTGAGACTAGCAAATAATATTTTATAGGATGTCAAAAATACTGCTATAAATTTTCAACATGAAAAATTATTCATTGGACATATTGAAGCTATAATGGTCCCATTTTTGCCAATCGGCCATGGAATCCTAGGTTTATCCATAACCTTACCTTCATCAATTCATATTGAAGATCATCAATTTGATTTTTAAGTTCTGCATTTTCAGTATCCCTGCTGTTAACTGCATCCTGTAATTGAGCAACTCGTAATGTCATAGCATGATGGCTCTCGTGGAGTGTCGTACATAATGCTTGAAGCCTTCGGTTCTCTGCTGTCACTTCTTCATTTGTTGCTTTGATCACTACATCTAAAGCTGGAGCTGGTGTGGGCGCTGTTGCTCCCTCTGTAAGAATGATATATGCAATATTATGTTTTTTTAATGGAATCGGAGGAGCAAACAAGCAGACCATTAAGATCTTATAAATATAGTCCTAGTAGTAAAAATTACTTGCACCATAATAAATAGTATCATAATATAATATAATAATAGTAATCATAGTATGTTGGTAGCCAGAGCCTAGGACATAATTGCATGAGCATATTAACTGGCTACATTAGCCTGCTAACTGAAACCTAGCATAGACTGAAATTTTAACGACATGAATAGATATTTTTGTGGTACTAATCCTAAAGATGTTACATCACCCTACCGCCTAGTCATTAGTAGGATCAGGATGGTTGATGTCAAGATCATTTATTGCAAAAAATAATATAGATAAAACATTCCACTTTTGTTGATCTATATCCATAATATTTTATGCAGAAAATCTATACATATAATAAGTATGTAGAAGGGTCAATTCTGTACATTGAAAATATTGAAAAAATAAATAGGGTGTTTGTTACTGGATCGATACCAAACCCAAATATGTCATTAAAATTTTTTGTCTGTCTGTATGTTCAGGCATCACGTAAAAACTACGGTTCGATTTCGATGAAACTTGGTATAATTACACCTTATTATCCTGGGCATAAAATGGGATACTTTTTATCCTGGAAAAATACGTAGAAAAAAAAATTTAATTTTTCAGTTTTAGACTGACATCCACACAGACAGTCACGGGTGGAAGCTAGTCATTAATAATAATATGTAATACTAGATGTTACCCTTGTAGAGAATGGTCTCACAGGAACATTTTTTGGGATTAAAACTATCCTTTGTGTTAATCCAAGTTACTGTGAAATTTCTTGAAAATCGATTCAGCAGTTTTTGCGTAAAGGAGTAACAAACATACAAACTTTCTCATTTATAATATTAATAGGATAAGATTACATACATGGAAGAGGTTACACTGTGAAATTATGTAAAAAAAAATCGAATCCAAGCCAGAGAGTACTTGGCTGGGACTGAGATTAAAGTGAAAAGCTTTCAAAGTTGTATGTATTCTGTAGGGATAAAATTGTAACATGAGGTTTGCTCAAACTTATATAACTGGTGTTAATTCTTGTAGCACTTAATATTAATGGGTTGCTACATATATCTAGACATATCCTTTGGAAAACATTAAGCAAGTACGAAAAATGTGTTTGTATATCTAGTTGATTGATTAAAGTATCTAAAACTTATTTTGAAAAGTGTGTTACTTTAATGATTTAGAGAATTACCTTCAGCTTCTCCTTTAATTGCTCGCCAAATTTTGTCATTTCTTTGCTGCAGTCTATCAAAAGCCTGTAAAACTTTTGCTACTGCTCTTTTGCTTACTTGTACTCGGTTTGCAAGTTGCGCATCTAACTCTTCTTTATCCCAAGTGGATAACTGCATGAGGAATGAAGTAGTCGCTTCATTCTCATCTATAACATTGAAATTCAGGTACAACTACTGAAATAACAATAATTCACATCTAGATAATGAAAATGTGTTAATTAACATTTATTATTATTTGGTATATCTAAACTGGCACCACAATGTTATTAAAACTTCTTTTGCAACTATTTTATGTAATTCAACTCATAGACTAAATTTCTTTGTAGGAATATATTAACAAAACATGAATTTAAGTAGTTTTAAAACTCTGTGTATATATAGCACATTCTATTATCAAATAATTTGACCACAACCATAATCTATAAACACTCTGCATAAGTTTACATGGATAAATTGTCTATTTATTACAAATATAATAAAATAATATATTCACTTAACAAGGAATGTTTAAAAATGCTCATTTATTTAACATCCACCATTATTTTAATCTATTTATTGAAAACAACATGTAACTCAGTTTGGGAGTTTTTAATTTTATCACATTCCGATAGACTGAAAAATATGTGGGCAAAGTTTTAGGTTTTATTTTCTACAACACACTATAAATAAGAAATTACTTTTATTCTCTGATTCATCTGCAGTTTCAGCATCAAAACGCTGCAATAACACTCTTATATCTTCATTTAAAAGATTCCAGTATCTATTTACAACACATAATACTGCATCATCCTGAGTTTGACGTTTTTCTAACTGCTCTATTCTAGCCCTCAACTCTGCTTCACATCTGTGGCGTTGTTCAATTCTCTGAAATAAGTTAAACAGTAATTTTAAGTAGTAAACAAGGGAAAAGCCTGATAACAAGAGACATCATTATGAACAGCTATTACTAAAGACCAGTAACTCCCAAAGTGGTACAAATGGACCTTACACTTCCCTAGCTACACCATGCAAGAGGTTCACCGGATCCAGCAAAGTAATAGTAAAGTGACAGTTTCGATAGTGGTCTACAAAACAAAAAAATTTGGAATCTCTGCTATAGACTGACCCTTATTAAAACCTGTAATTTAATTGAAACATGATATCCTATAATGGTTTTCTTGAAGTCTATAAAAAACTGACCACTACTAAAACATGAAATTATCATAACAAAATGCACAATGGCCTATAATGATTCACTTGAAGTCTATAGAAAAACCAGCCTGTAATAAAACCTGAAATTTAATCATCAAAAGATGATACCCATTAGCATACAATGATTATTTTGACTTAAATGCAATATCTAATTTTTTTTGAATATTTAAAGTAAATAAATAGAATTTCTCAGATCTTACTGGTATTTCAAGAAATAATTGCACAGCAAAAAACTTTATTAGAACTTAAGTTTTGAAAATAGCAGTTAGAAATTTGCAGTTATTTCAGTTTTAATCATTGACACCTGTGCCATGTAACAGTGTGATTGCTATTTTTGAGACTTTTGTAATAAATTAGTGCAGGTTAAATAAGTGTATTTTTAAAATTTTAAACTATTCATCAAACAAATATTTAATAGCTTACCCTAATTTAACATCAACCTATTATTCATATTATTTGAAGTTGTGAGGTCCATGACCTAAATAATCTTTAAAATTATTGTAGCAACTTTAATTAAAAATGGTATGTTTAACATGACAAAATTATTTTCTATGATAGGCAAATTTAAGGTAGGTTTATTTAGTTATTAAGCCAGCCCACCAATATTGACAGAAAAGAGGTAAAATTATCCTTGAAAGCTTCAAAAATTACCTGAGCCAACTTTTTGTTTTGGAATTGAAGGACTTTGATGTCCATTTCTTCCAATGTTGAAACAGGTCCGATCAAATGAGGCTCGAAATGAACCTTTTTTATCGGCGGCTGGTTACTACCATTGCCACCATCCTCAGCTGACCGTTTCGACATTTTGATCTGAAAATAAAGAGAAACTTAATAACGTAAGTCTACATCGTAGAGAAACAATGAGTAACAAAACTCATGAAAGATGTAAAATCTTGAAGATTTCTTAATTATTGTTGGTAAAATAACTAAAACCAGTTTTTGTTCGTTATACCTGATAGTCGATATTGTTGAATTGAAATGAATTCTCTTAAGTAAATAAGATACTTTTACAAAATACAGTTATGTATTTCATTTTATTTAGGCATATTTTTATAGTAGATCAATAAATTTTAACTATTTTGGAGATTATTTGTACGTTTACACCTTTAGTATCGACCATGAGGTAGGGATTCCAAAAAATAATCGATTTTTATTTAGAGATTTTGACATATTAAAATTACAATATCCGTCAAAGATTCCGAGTTACAAACGGTAAAATTTCGAACGAAAAAACGAAAAACGCATCAAAACCATACAAATTTATGAAAATGCCATACACATTTCATAATTTTTATTTTTTATTTATTTTTGTGATGATTTGCTATGTTCAAAATTTCATTGCGTTATTTTGGAATAAAATTCCAATGTAAATACCTGGTCTGATACCTGTCATCAAATGAGTTCCTACTAATTCACAAAACTCGGTGAGAAACTATTCGATCTAATCCAAACCATGCAGATAAAAAAAAATGAGAATTTCACTGCATATAGCTGATTCTTCAATGAAATCACTAGGTCATTGATTTTTTAAAGGCAATAATTTGGAATAACAGATATACAACTCATACAAATCAACTCTGCACTCCGAAGAAGATATTGAAAAAAAAGGCAAAGAAAACTGTAATAAGAAAATATATAACATTCTTTTAAATAAAAGTCCTTTTATCATGTAAAATAATTAAATAGTACGTCCCAGTGTTACAATTGTTGTACTGTAGCTTCAATCTAAAAAGCAACGGACCAGGGTGCTGTTTATATATCTCAGTTGCTAACTCAAAATGGAAAAGTGTACATCAAATAGTTGTCAAATGACGTGTTTTGTATTTGCTATCGCCAGCGGCCAATAGAAATACAATAGAGATAGCAAACACAAATAATGTCATTTGACAGCTATTTGACGTACACTTTTCCATTTTAGTTAGCAACTGAGATACATAGTCAGCGCCCAGAAGCGAAGTTACCTAAAAATCATTCATAACTGGAACATTGATTGATTTATAGTTTTACGCAAAATACAACACATCAGTTACACTCGGCTCACGGTCGCTGTCAATTTTAGACTCCTTTACTTTTATTTAACTTAATTTTGACGATAGATGGCTTTATAAATAACAATTGAACTTTTTCATATTTTCTTAAACCTTGCCAACTATTTGGTTAAGATGTTTTACTGAAGGTAGTGCAGGAACAGATTCTTAAACTCGTTAAATAAACAAATGCAAATTCTGTTACATAAGTTTGTGATAGATATATAAAATTTATGTTATCAAAATATAAATATGTACACACAGCTGACTTTTTTAACCTTCTCTAAACTTCAATATCCCTACCATGACTATTAAAGCACACGATGTGTCCATCCAACTGCCTGTAAAGTCTGGTGAAGTTGTAAAGCTGCAAGTTAACTTTTTTTTTAATAATTGATTTCTTTAAATTTAATCGATATTTTCTTATTAGGTACATCCTTAGTGGAGGCATTTACCATAGAGTCTAATACCTCATAGACAACATATAGGTAAGTCCTTCTTGCTTTTCAATTTGAAGTTAAACTTGTGCATTTGCCACATAAAAAAATATTACAATGCTTATGTATATTATATTATGCAGAGGTACCTAATTTTACAATGATATTAACATAACAATTAACAGAGTTACAATGCAGAGTGACTTTCAATGTTTCTGAATGAAAATTTCACCTAGAACATAGCAAAAATAACGAAATAGCACAGATGTCGTTCTGCAATATTTCAATATCAGAGCTCACTTTTCGTGAAATAGCAGTTTAATAGCATTTTGTCTACCGATAAGTTGGTGGCGCTCTACTCTGCTAATTACAGAATAATATTTTACTTCCATGGATAATCTAGTCCTCATGTGACATAATCGAGATTTATTCAAGGTAAACCAAATCTATTCAACTTAATTTTTCCCGTGGATACACCCAATAACGTTAATGTGTTTTATTTCTAGAATACATGTAAGTATGTAGTCTACGGTCAGTGACTAGGACCTCCCAATAAGCCTTCATTTCCGAATTGTTATTTGTTAAAGAACGTGAAATGATTTTAAGGAATTTCTTTTTGCTTTTTATGTAGGGTTTACTTTCAATGTATCTTGTATGTGATGACTTTAAACAGACGGACACTCTATCTTCCAATCCAATGAACCTTATCAATGATATTCCTGTTTCAATGTTTATCAAATTTGCGATGCAGCAATGTTGGATTTTACGTTTAAAATTAAAAAAAAATACAGTTTACACAGTTACGGTCTAAGTTACATTACCTATTTAGTAGTAGGTAGTACTGCGCCGCGCCGTGAATTCTCACCTGTCTTACCTTTCCCATAGCAAAGACAAATAGGTACCTACCATAAATGTTATATTATGTGCGTCGCTGTCATATGACCGAGATATTGGCCTCTGGTCCTGTATAGCTATAATATTACACTCTTTGGGCCTCTTGTACAAAATTCAAATATACCGGCTACCCTCATAATCTCCGGAAGATCATGTTTCTCTACCCAGGCAAGCTGCTGCTTGACTTTTCAGCTTTTGCTTGCCTCCTACGAGCTACAAGGCAGCACTGCAGATAGTCTATTTATTCTACAGAGGACCCGAAACAACAGGGCGTCAGCTAAACATTAGGCATGACTTCAGTCATCGTTTATCGCCTATGTCGCCCCAAGCAGTGGCCCTTTGGCACTGATAAATATGCATACACACAAGGTACATAACTTCACGCAAAGAGCTTGTGACGTAGGAAGAGATTACAGCATCTCAAATGTCACGATTCCTCCAAACCTACGCATAAACCATGCATAAAATATAAAAAAACTCGGCCCTGTAAAAAGGATGCTCGATTTCACTTATAATACAAATATCGTAAATCTTTAATTGAGCAATTCTTGTATATAATATATAATAAATATACTAGCTGCCCGCCCTCGCTTCGCTTCGGTTATTCAAGAATAAAAATCCTACTAATATATTTTAAATGCGAACGTTTGTGAGTGTGTCTGGATGTCAGGATGTCAGTGTGGTTGTTTGTTACTCTTTCACGCAAAAACTACAGAACCGATTACGATGAAATTTGGCATATAGGTAGCTGAAGACCCAGAATAACATATAGGCTACTTTTTATCTCAGAATTCCCGCGGGATTGGGACTTACGCGGGTGAAACCGCGGGGCGCAGCTAGTAAAATGTAATAGTGTAACTTGAAATATTGCGCATAACAAATAGGTATCTCTATTGAAATACTTCCTTATACACAACGTTTATAACTTTCGCCGGATCCTTAGTGAAAACAGATTATTTTTACAGGTCGGTTATCAAAATCTGGCACTTACAACACATTTACACGTTGTGCTTGTGTAGCGTCTGTGAATAAGCGCGCGGCGTGACGTCGCATCAAGTCACATCATGTAAAGTATGCCCGTCTCTTTCTTGCGCGTTCAAGCTTATGAGTGTGAAAGGGACAGTTATTTTTCTGCTTTTGCTTCGGTTTTTATATACAGCGTGGCCTAACTAAGATCTGGGGGCCTACCATACAGTCTAGCGAAATTAAAAACAAAAAAAAAACTTTGCGTCGTAAATAATGGGGGATATTGTTATCTCACTCCCTCTTTGCGGTTTCTCTTTTCCTCAAAGACATTTATGTCCTTTGAACATGTAGTTCTCTTACTAGTCTGTGGTTCCTTTATGGACAGTTACTTTACTCTTTGGTCTGTGGTCATTTGGTGGGAAAGTTTGAATGTCATAACAGTGTGTTTTAGTTAGAAATGTAGAAATATTCATAAATTACTAGATTGTTGAGCTTTTCGTGATTGTATGTTTTAAATAACTTTCAATACATTTGTTTTTTTTGAAATGCCGCCAAAAAAAGGTTTATTTCGTGCGAAATATGTAAATATCGAACGTGTCGACTGAACAAAGAAAAAAGAAGATTTATGGCAATATTTCCATTGAATGAATCCCGGTAAGCAATAAATTGTATTAAATTTTTATGTTATAACTATAATATAATGCAAAACACGCCAATTAGAATGAATTTTCTTGTTTTGTTTTTTTCAAATCATTATATTTTGTATTGAGTAGTAGTGATGTACGTCCATTATCGATA